>JABSTR010002237.1:0-32058 GCA_013339765.2 Haemaphysalis longicornis
CAAGTCACACACGTGGCTCTAGCTACAAAGAGTAAAACCAGAGATTTTGCCAGCCGTTGCCTGAAATCCGCGGGGGGCGGTGTCCCGAACGAAGCAGCGTCGGCCACGGCCGGGCGTGAACGGCGGGAGCCGCCGCTGTAGCCCGGCCGTGCGTCGACAGAAAGAAAGCGGACAGGGTGAGACAGCGGTACCTAGCCATCCTGATGTGCCAGCTCGGTGCTACACCACCGCGGCGACCCAAGCGCAGACACCGAAACAATTCTGCATGTGAGCTTAGTGATTTCAATTTATTCCGATTAAACTAGTTAGTATAGTAATTTTAAGAGTTGCGAGAGTAAGCTGAGGGAACTTTTATAATCGCTATTTATCAGAACCAGTTGCTCTTTCGCCTTTTGTAATACCTCTTAAAACACAACCGAATAGGCATTCACCAATTTAGAAACCGGAGTCCCATTTTTGGGAAGCAGTGCGAAAAGGTAGTGTTTGTCTGGTGGCCAGATGTCTGTATGGGGTCTCTACAATTTGTTTTGCTGCCCTGTAAACCATCGTTAACGCATCTTGCCGTGCGACCACTTAATTCCGTCGGGTTCGAGTTACCCAGGAGGTGTGCTGTTAACGAAGTTAAGCAAGCCGTGCGAAGGAAGTGCGCAATGGACGCGAAGCTGCGCCAAAACAGGCCCAGAACAACCGTCGCTAAAGGAGACGACAATGCCGAAACGGCGACGCGCCCGCAGGCGAACAGGAATCCGCGAGGGAAACGCTGGGTAAATTTGCCGCTCCATCTACTGCGTGCCCCGTGAGTGAAACCTGCCCCACCCCCCCCTCCCTTCTCCCTCCGCTGCGTTGGGAGTTTATTGTCGCACACACGAGAAACAAAAAGGAAGGAGGAAGGAATAGTACAGGAAAGGCAGGGAGGTTAACCAGAATACTGTCCGGTTGGCTACCCTACTCGGGGGGGAGGGGATACGGGAAATGAAAGGGAAAGAAAGGACAGCGGTACATATTTAAGGAGAAAATGAGAGAAAGAAAAGTAGAAAAACACAAGGCGTGACCAGGCAACTATAAAGGCGGTACAAACAACGCACCAACCAGAAAATGCACAAAACTAATACGGTCCACTGATAACCTGGGCGAACTAAGGGCACTGCACTATAGTAATGTCCCTACAATCGTTCAGACAGGCCCGTGTCCTTCAAAAAGAGCAGTAGGGCTTTTATAGCCTTTTCGGCCTGTGTCGGACAGCGCCTATGGCACAAAATTGTCTGCGCTGTAAAGGGGAGGTCGTCGAGTCGGCGAAGTGTGGTGGAGAGCTGTTGCCTCGGCGTTATGAATCGGTCACAATGGCACAGAAGGTGTTCAATCGTCTCGTCGGTGGCGCACGCATCACAAGCAGGGCTGTTGGCCATTCCAATGGTGTAGGAGTAAGCACCGGTGAAGGCAACACCTAGCCACAGGCGACAAAGTAAGGTGACGTCCGAGCGTGGCACGTTATTAGGTAGGTGGCGCTGCAAATCTGGGTCGAGCGAGTAAAGACGAGCGTTGGAGAACTCAGGTGTATTCCACTTAGCGAGAGTGACTTCCCGGGCAATGGACCGCAGCGACCTTGCTGCATCAGTGCGTGATAGAGGGATGCGGGTCAATCTTGCACTTGTGTGGGCGCCATGAGCCGCTCTATCCGCCTGTTCGTTCCCAGTAATTCCGCAGTGGCTTGGGAGCCACTGGAAAACGATATCATGTCTATGCCTGACTAATGTGTCATATAAGCACCGGATTTCAGCCACAAGTTGTTCGTATGGGCCGCGGCGGAGTGGATGCACTGAAGAGCGGACCTCGAGTCGCATAGCACAACCCATTTTTCTGGCGATTCCCGCTGGATGAATAGAAGGGCCTCCCGAATAGCTGCCAATTCAGAAGCGGTTGACGTCGTCGAGTTTGAAAGCTTAAAATAAATTTCGGTCGACTTCTGTGGTATCACAAACAGCGCCGGCAGAACTGGACGTGGTGACCGACCCATCCGTGTAGACATGGACCCGGTCTCTGTATGCCTCATGTAGAAAGAGTAGGGATGAGCTGTTGAAGACCGCTAGGTGGAAGGTCCGCTTTCTTTTTTATTCCCCGGGATGTTTAAGTGCAGTTGTGGCTGTGACAGGCACCAAAGTGGCGACGAGGGCCGAGACGGAGGTGCATAGCTCGATGGCACGAAAGAAGTGTGGCTGGTATAGGGAGAAAGCTTTGCTTTTACACCTACTTCCAGAATTCACCAAGAAAGCAAGGTACATAGAACGAGCGAATCGTTCTCAGCGAGTGGAAGGACGGGGGGGAGGATTTGCAGGTAGGAGGAGTACTCCATAGCTGACGGAACCACTACCGACATAAGAGGCTCTTATGCTTATCATGACTCGATGTGAAAACTGCAGGAGAGAAATGTAATTTGTCTTCAATGACTCAATCGGCAGCGCCCTGAAGGGTTTACTGTTTCACGCTACAACTGAGGTTCGATAGAATGACAACGTCTGTAGCGGCAAGTGTTCCGCCTCGTGGTGGCCCTTGACTACTACGTGCAAAGGAATCTACTGAAACATGAAGCTAAATCCCTGAGTTCGCAACGCCTAACTGACGTCAAAAGCCTTCGTGCACTCTTCCTTTGGAAAACCGTGCTGAAGGCGGTGGAGGTTGGTATTGCCAGCCACCGAGGGTTACGAACGCTGTGGTCGGAGCTAATGATGTCCACTTAGGGGTGCTTGCTACGGGTGAAGCCTGGAGTTAATTCCACGATGTTCAAGACACAGGAATTATTAAAACCGGCCGAGCATCGTGCACGCCTTTACTGAAAACTGTTGCACTTGTATACGTGTAGACATCCAGGATCAGCATTGTGTAGTGCGTACAGGGAGAAAGAGCGCGTTATTAAAAAAAAAAAACAAGCAGTATGTGGGAAACCTTTTAGACTGGAGCTTGAAATATGGACGTGACAGGCCATTGTCACGAAAGTTCGAAAGTGGCATTCATTGTGTGCTATTTTCCACCACTGACAGCTAGTAAAGAAATCTGGAAGCCGTGGTAAATGACAGGAGTCCCGGTTGCAGCCTCAAAGAAAACGCACGGGCTGCATTGTATTTTGCAAGGGGCGGCAATTTAAATTGGTCCTAACCACCAACCGCGAGCAACGAGGGGATTGCCCAAAGCAGTTTCCATCCTCTCTACAAGGGGCAATATAAATCGGCGAGTACTTGATGCCAGTTGTGCGAGTTTGACAGGCTTCCTCGTTGCCGCGTGCGCAGCGAGCTATACAATGAGAATCACCGTAAATTGGGAACAGCCTTGGTTGAGCCCGCAGAATGGTAAGGGCAAGGCGCGGTGCCCTCCAATTTCTAAGTTCATGGATAACGGGGGGGAGGAAAGGACAGGCTACTAACTTTTCCCAGCAAAGAATAACGGCCCCCGACAATAACCTTTCCGTCGCAATCACAGGCAATGTGCCAGAAGAATTATGGCCGGCATTAGTATCACTCCAACTTCAATTAATGTGTCGATGCGAGCTAGTTGGTACTTCATCATGGGAACAGGTTAAGCGCCAAGCACAACTGGAGGAGTAAAACAGACAGGAAAGGGGCGCACTAACAACTGAGCTTTATTCGGCCGAAAGCGATTATAAAGGCACGAAAAAACACCATGTGACACTAGTTGCACCACGTGTGGAAACGATTGCAGCTGCACGCACTCGCCTAACTTAATCATCCAGATAATCCACCTCACTCGAAAGAAGGTCAACTGAAGGTTTGCTGACACATCGGTCCCCCATCTTTTTTATGACGTAGGCCTCGAACACTTCCGCTGGTTCGCAGCCCTTAGCTGCGAACCAGCGTTTGAGAGGACCCGAGTGCTGCATTCGTATCGCAAAAAAGAAGAAAGGGAAGTGTTCGAGGCCTACGTCATAAAAAAGATGGGGGACCGACGTGTCAGCAAGCCTTCAGTTGATCCTTCTTTCGAGCGAGGTGGATTATCTGGATGATTAGTTAGGCGAGTGCGGCAGCTGCAATCGTTTCCACACGTGGTGCAAATAGTGTCACATGGTGTTTTTTCGTGCCTTTATAATCGCTTTCGGAACGAATAAAGCTTAGTTGTTAGTGCGCCCCTTTCCTGTCTGTTTTTACTTCCTCCAGTTGTGCCTGGCGCTTAACCTGTTCCCAAACTTCAATACTTTCGAGATTTGCGCTCGCCAAGACGAACAGCCTTTTGTAATACGCCGAAAACCAAAAAAGTAAACAAGAACAACCGGGAAGATTATTTAAAGCACGTCCAAAGCCTATCGAAGTAGTAATTGAACAAAGGTTTCATTGAGCTGTCTGATTCGGTCTGTTCGATTTGTTTCAGTTACGCATTTATTCAAAATTCTCGGTTTTGCCGAGTGTGACCCGAGTGACACCAAAAAGTAACGCTTAATTACCTAATTCTTTCATCGGAAATGCGGAAGAACACCGTGTATTATGAACAGTGCTGAGTAAGTTTTTCACATGTGGCGCGACGGGCACAATCCTCAACAAATCTTCTCTGTTCAAACGCTGTAAGCTGTGGAGGACGATTTCGTTATTTGCTCTCCCAAAAGATGTCTGCAAAGTCTCTGTTACCTGTAAATCCGTCAGGGCTCCTCGTAAGATGTGACATGGCGATGCTGGTCCTCTTCCCTCTCCTTAATTACAAATAAAAAAGCGGCGGCCCTCGCCAACTCATCTCATGAAGAAAAGCTTGTATTATACTCTAAATCAAAACGTTAAAAAACGTTTAAAATACAGGTAGCGTGTGTAATCTCCAAGTAAATGGGAGCATCGCCCAATGGTAATACCGATCTCGAAGTAGCATGACCGGATTAAGTAGGTAAATACTTCACGACTTACTGTCATCGGTATAATGGTTTCCGGACACTGTCCGTGCCGGGCGATGGGGATGAAACTACACACGTTACGTACCTATGTACTTAAGAGAAATCTATGCTACGAACCTGCATACTTAACGCCTAATACTAAAATCTTTTTCCTGGCCATTCCTGCGCAGCTGAGCTCATGGCTAGTTTATGACACCATTAACGGCGCGATGTATTGGGCACAAAGCTAAGAAAACTACCTTATCCGCGGCTTCACCGCTACGCGGAAATGCATACGGTGTATGACAAGGCATACCAGAAAACTGCATGCAGGGTTTGTGCAAGTACCTCATTGGAAAAAATTATGTGTAGGTGGTAATATCTCCACTTTGTCTGAACCCTTTTGAAAAAAAAAAAAAAGGAGAGAGCCAGGCGACATAAAAAATAACTATTGAAATATCTTGCAGCGCTGCTGCAGAATGAGAAATACATTTCTCACAGAATACAGCTTCGGTAACAAAAAAAAAAACTGGTGGAAGTCACTTATTATAAAAACAGTAACTCAATATGGAGAAAATAATTGTAACTAGTCCGACAATGTTCGTTGCGACATATATACTCTGGAACGCAAAAAAGGGAAGCTGTATGCTGATAATAGTAAAATAATACCGCAATAAATCTAGCACTCACAGTGGGCATATTGCAGTGCTTTGGAGGTTAAGTTTCTAGCACCATGGTGGTATGCCTCCTGATGTGATCGGAGAAAGCTTAACATTGGAAAAATACAGGCGCTGAACCGCATAATCATGTTATTATAAAAAACAATACCAAATATTCTTCTAAAATACTTGCCGTGATGCGGTTGCTTTGGTCAGAGTTACTTCAGAAACGTCTAGTAAAAACGGCTTCTAGTTCCCCAAGAAGGCTGTGCGTTTTTTTTGGTAAGCTTGTCAGCTTCTTAAATTTTGTAGAAATATATTAGTGTTGCTGTTCTCTGGCGTGAATTTTCACTGCTCAGACCTCCTCTTTTCATATCTCGAAATGGTCACGTGTTAGGTGGCAGTAAACACTGGCCAATAACGTTCGGGGAGTGCAAAGGGTCAGTGAAACTAAGCGAGAACTAAATAAAAGATTTAGAGTCAAGAAGAACAGCGTTCTGGAAGGAATGCGCGATATAAACTTTGTCCAGTGACCACACACTTGTCATTTTTCTGTACATGACGTTTTGCGACTAATTTGTCTGCGGCGATAGTTTTCTGGGAATTTTCGCCATGTAGTAGATTCGATAGGAAACATTTTCTGCCATTTGCGGTTAGGGACGCCTGAAACTAAGACGAAGTGCGTTTTAAAATTGAGTTCGGCTAGACATCGGCCTTTTTCAAGAATGAATTCAGAGTTTCGGTATTTACAAGTTATTCGCCGCGCTTTTGTGTCCACCCGACCAGCGCGCCCGGAAACGATGCATACAAACGGGTCCGTCACCTCATAATAGCTGAAAGCGATGCACGCTTTCGGAGAATTTTCTTGCGTTTGTTTGAGAAGCCGGTGGAGGGGGACCATTGACATTTTAACGACTGCGATTACCGCCATGCGAAGTCCGAGGCGGACGGGAGCTGAAGGTCGTCGAGGGGTCAAACCTTGGGTAAAACATAGGAAGAGGTCACCAGACGTTTTGTCTGTGACAGTTGCACTGATCAAAGTTACTGGGCGAAGTTTCAGTTCGTCACACGTGAACCTGGCGACTTGGCGGATGGGATGCGTCATTAGGCAGGCGACTAGGCTTTTGTTAGGCGCTCCACGTGTCTACAAAGAAAGGAATTCTGGCGGCGCGGAGTCCAAACATACGCGTGCACGGTATGACAATACTTTAAGACGTGCCGCCCAAGAGCCGATTCCCGCCGTTAGGTCTGCTTTTAGCTGGTTGGTTTTTCATTTCTGTTATATTCGTGTTTTGCGGAATACCTTTGGGTTTCTGTATGAGAGAGAGGTCGGTTACGTGACTATTTTGAACCCACCTATCTTTGTTTGTCACGGCGGCCAATCAGTGGCCTAGTGTGGGCTAATCAATGAGCCATCTCACTCTCAAGTTGTGACGTCCCTTTTGTGGGCGGGGTTGGGATGGTAAAACCAAAAAGTTTTAGGATTTTGGGGAGAGAGACAGACGAGCTAGAGAGCGGCGAGCCCCGCTCGACGCGGGCCTTGCCCGACCTCTTGTTTGCGATCACGAGCCTTGAAAGTTGTAAATACGCAGTGTAAATAAGTGTACATATTGTACATTCTGAGTTTCCTTGGAGTAGACCGTCGTCGGCTATGTGCCGTCGGCCAACGAGCCAGCGAGTCGTCGTCTCAACGGATCACTTAGATCATCGAGGATCAGCCGACCGATCAACACTTTGAATTTAACTACAAGCTTCTGCGTTATCGCTGTGATGTCACATTTTAGTTCCACGGGAATTCTGCTCTCCCCTAGCGTTAATTTTTGTAATCTGGCTCGAAGTATTTATTCCTTGTGTATTGCTTCTTATTAATTGCAGCTACACCTTTTTATTTATTTTTAACTCCCACATTACCACAGTATCACTAGGCATTGCCAAGCTTCGCATCGTTTTCTGTAACCAACAATGTAAAACGTTTGTCTTTGAAAGTTAAGAATTTATTTTCGATAGGTCCCACGTAAAGGCAGTTTCTTCTTTCTTAGTCCCAATCCTGCATTTCATCACATATTCATAAGACAAAAGAAAGCACATGTAGAGTAGTTGAACGGACAATTGGGCTAGTTGGTAGCTGTTCATCTTGAAGGTGGAAGCGCTCACACAACAGGGACGAAATTAGAAAACAGAGGCGACACGGCGCTAACTGGCCAGTAATTGTTTATTGAAAAGAAACGCAAATATATATATTTCAACATCTCACGTGGTGCCTTCATTCGCCCAAGATAAAACCATGAAAGTCACTTTCCACAGGGATTAAATACCTGTCACGGCAATAAATACCTGCCCGTGACAAAACATTTTGTCACGGCATCGAGATAAACCACTCGAGAGCTGATAGAAGCATTTCACATTAAAAGGTCCGGAGATAGGTGTGTTAGTGCCCCGTTAATTTTTATAAGAGACAAAGAATATTTTTATCTCTGCAACTCATTGGGGTCGTTCGGTTTCTTGATGTGTTATGGTTTTGCTGTTTTAATGCCCTTTCCTTTCGATGGTCGCGTGTACACCGGTATTGTTGAAAGTATATATTTATGTTTCTTTTCAATAAACAAATATTGCGAGTTAGCCTCGTGTCGTCTCTGTTTTCTATTTCGTCCATGTTGTGTATGTACAAGCTTCAATGTATGTACAAGCTTCAATGTACAAGCTTACCTCCCGAGCGAGGCTGATGTTTTTTATGCGCGAAAGCTAGAAAACACTCTTCTTTCGTACTGTCATATAGTATTTTTGTCACATTTAAATGTAAAGCTCATTCTTTGTGGTCGAGAGGGCTGAGGATTGGCCTAGAAAATTTTGACAAAGGGTGTACATCATGAGCTGTGGAGTGCCTGTATTAAATGCAGCGAAAAGTAAATTGTACCCACCCGCGCCTGGCTGAAATATTGAAAGTGGCTGTATTGGCCATCTTTACATCCGTCTAAGCATATTCCCGCATCAGCGAGGCTATAATCCTCAACAACATTCGTCAACAAATTAGTACTGAAATATCTATACGCAATGGTACTTGTTTTGTACCAAGCAGAAAGTACGCAGTGGAGGTCTTCCATAACAATGAGCATTCTCTTAGTATCAACATTTTGATTGGGGTTCCCACGTACTTTTCCCTGTCGTTTACGTCGTTTGGAGCATATACACACGACAGCATCACGACTGCATCACGACAGCATCACGACTGCAATCGCATACAGCCAGCCTACCCGAACCGCACGCGGTCACACACTACATCACCAGGACAGGCAATTTCTTCAGCAACAATAGACATCCTGCGGAAGTCCCAGAACGTGACATACATGAAAAGACGCAGCATGCTCGCGGTCTTCTCCTCGCCATCAAGTTTCGTCTCCGAATGAATACAATATTGCCGCGAACCTTGAATTGGGTTTGTTTGTTTATGTTTTGATTTTATCGCCCGAATGCGCCATTCTATGTTTTCTGTGCGCAAAGTGAAGCGTGTTCCATTCTTTATTTTATGCCGCACGTGTTATATGCTTTGATAGGGAGAGCGTTTCGAACTAACGTCAACAGACTAGAATATTCTTCTTTGATCTACAGTGTTCTGAATGTAATTCGACGGTTCGAGCAACACTCGCGCCCAAAGATAAAATCCTGCCGAGCAGACGCCGCGGAATTCCACTCTCCGACGCTCGCTTGCGCACGTTTACCTTGTTGACTGCTGCTTTGCCGCCTGTGTATTATTGGAGTTATTAGGGGAGCACAAGTTCGCTCCAATAAACTTGTTTTCCTTGAAGACAACTGCGTCATCTTTGGCTTCGTGAAATCTGGTGAGGTGTTGGGTACATGCACCCTAAACACTCTTCAAGTCGTCGCACGAGTTGCAACGCAACTCGTGCCAGCCGCCGAGGACAGCAAGGCCTAAGCCGGAGTTTGGACTACTGCCGGATAAATTGAAGGCGGAAGACGTGACGAACTGGTGCCATGAACAACGCATCCACGATGACCAACGCAGCGAGCTCTCCTGTAGTTCTGCAGCAACCCCGGGAGCCACCACCATTTCACGAGTCACCTATGGAAGATCCTGAGGAATGGCTGGAGCATCTCGAGAGGTTCGAACGTTTAACCGATGGGATGACGACTAAACACTCAGGAAAGTGTTTTTTTTTACCTTGAAGGCTCCGCATGCATTTGGTTCGAGAACCGCGAACGTACACTGACGACCTTGGAGTTATTCAAGACCGAACTCTCGAAAACGTTCCCGACTCTGGTACGCAAGAACGGGCCAAGCAGCTGCTGCAGACACGCGCAGCATCCCAATAAAGCGTGCTCGTGTTCGTTGAGGAGTTGAAGCAACTTTTTTGCCGAGCGGACACAGAAATTAGCGAAGAAAAGAAACTAAGGTTTCTGATGCGAGAGGTAAAGCAAGAGCTCTTCGCATGCTTTGTCCGCAACCCTCCAAATCTCTGGCCGTGGCGTCTGAAGGTCCGCACTGGAGAAGACGCTTTAAATATGAACGAGGCAGTACGACCGCCCAATCAATGCGCTGGTTTCGGAGACAGATGGGTGCCGGGGCTATTAGCTCCGACACACTACACGAGACCATCCGTGCAGTGGTGAGGGAGGAGCCTCGAAAATTTTTTCCAGCGATGCCACAACCTCAAGTTGCCTCCGTGACTGACGTGATCCGCGAAGAAGTTCAACACGCTTTGGGGACTTCTACGCCGCTCGAAGAACCCCGCGAGCCCCAAGCGATGACCTAGTCCGCGGCTGTTCGTCGACCCCGTCCTGCTCCAACCCGTCGTCGTTAAGTCACACCGTACCACCGTCCACTGTGGCCTGCCCGACCCCCCGCAGCCCAAAACCAGACGCTGAGGAAGACCAACGTATGACGCGCTCCTGATCATCATCCGCTGTGCTACCATTGCGGCGAGGCCGACCGCATCTACTGTCCCCCAAGTCCACCTCGTTTTACGAGCTTCGAGTGTGGGGATGAATACGGGAGGAGTGGTTTCATGTTCCGTGGTTCGTATCCCCAGCAGGTATGGGCTGAGAAAGAAAGTAAAGCCTCAGATCAAGAAATCGTATCGACTGGCAGTCTGCCATCTCGTAGGTTGCCTCAAGTGGTGCAGAGCCTTCACGAAATACATTGAGAACTTGTATCGCCTGCAAACGGACGGCTTTAAAGCCGTCCATTTGTCTGGGCTATATACGAGAAAGTTCCTGCAAATGTTGGGAAGGGGGAGCGATGGTATTAACAGCCTAGATGCCAGGAGTAATATCAGAGGGCAGTTTGAGCAACTGGTGTTGAACACCCACATCCCAGAAAACTGAGTAAGACATGAATGACAATTATCGCATACCTAATGAACCGTGGGCGACCACGTTGTAATAAAACACACACGAAAAGCTTTGGGAACTGCACCTGTTTCTAATTCTACTTTTGCAATTTATTAAACAGTATTATAGACCTAACTTAGAACACGTTAAAGCATGCTAACACATGCTAACTTGTTAGAACAAATAAATCATGCACTGCTGTGTCTTACTACGATGATGGGTGAACGCGAGCTTTCTCGTGAGGAAGTCCGTTGGCCAATCCCACACTGCGACCATGCCCACCCTGTACGGACGCACCACTTGTCTACAATAGGGACCGGTCACTGCTCAGATGGGCGCGGACGAATAAGTACACCCAGCGCCGCCCCGCGGAAGCTTGAGCTAACTTTGAGTCGGTGAGAGCCAGACGGCGGGCGCGCGTTCATATATTCGGCACCTCTCGGTTTGTTTTTGCGATTCTGCGATTGTTTTTGAAAGGTGTCTCGACTTTGAAAACTGTTCTGGCAAATAGTTTCCCCATGTCTCAAGTGCTTCTGTGCGATTTCCGGACAATTACGGGGCTGAACTACTGCTGTCGGCCTCGCGTGCGCGAGAAGTTAGAGATTGTACGTTCCCGCGCGCGTGTACGCCGTGAAAGAAATTGACGGGACAGACATCGTTGCGAAGTCCCATTCTCAGCAAGGGAAGCTTATTTACAGCTCCAATTCAGGTCAGTATAGAATTTTTTCTTGTATCACAGCCTAGCAAAGTGACCCCAGCGTATACAACGGCGCTCCACGACAGAAGTGTGTTGTGTGTATTGTTTCCTCTGTTCGCACAAACACACTACAGTTACTTTTTTCGGTTGCCCTCCTTCAGCTCGGTTGGTGTTGTCACTAATTTACAACGCATTGCAAACGTTATTAGCGATGACAAAGTAAACGCAGTTCCACAAAGTTCGAAATATACTGCGGAGTGGTGGTGGTGTCGACAAAAATTCAGTTCTTTCTTGTTATTAATTTTAGAGTCGTCTCTAGGGGCTAATTGCGATAAAGTTTGTTCAAGCCGTTCGGAATTCTCAAAAAGTATTTCCTCCTTCTCCCCATCATTCTGCTTAAACAATATTACATCAACTTTCAGAGTACGCAAAACGCATTAAACAAGTCAGCGCGAGTGAATGCAACCTTGCCTTTGATAGCTTGCTATGCTCTCGCTTGGGATGCGCGGCCGAACTCTGTACACTTCGGGGAACAAAGTAGGGCAGTAAGCGGGATGCGTATTGACCGTCTTGACATTGCTTTTGGCATCACCCGCGAAGTGCTGTGAACATAATCTTGTGCCGCCTTTTGTCATCCATTTAGTGCCGGTAATGCTGCCTCAAAAGGTTACTGCTGATAAAAAAAAAGTGGCGGAACCGTAATACCTTGTGTTATGCAAATACTGCGACGGCATGCGTGTCATCGCAGCGCGTGATGTGTATGAAACACTCAAAGCAAACGTTTTAGTTTCACGGTCCTTCATGTGTGCGCTGTGCATAAAACGGTAATTGTACTCATAATTTATTCCTTCACTCACAAAAAAATTGCCATGACTTCCTTACTTACTTGAATTTTCTTACTGCTGAAATCATTTCTTGCGACGCTTATTCTCCACGGCTGCCCGAGAAACTGTACAGAACGATGGCAGGCTGCCTTTTGCGATTGTGGCAGTCCTTCACGCAGCAGTAGCGGCGCTGCCCCTAATTCTTTCCTGCAGCATTTTGATCCTTTCGGACCCTGTATCTTGCAATTATAACTATGTTCTTAAAAAACTTCCGCCACAAAACGTCGAACCGCACGCATCGCGCGTGTTTTTGCGTGCGCTGAACGGCCGATCGCGACATCCACCGACCCAGAGTTGCTAAGCGGCGGCGAGAGGTGGCGCTCCAGTCGCGCGCAAATTTCAGTGTATGGTGCCTATACCCAAACAGCTCGCGGGTGTACACTCCGTAGGCGTAACGTTGGGGTCTGGGGTGTACGGCGTGAATCGGCACCTGCTGGTTAGCGTACAATAAGTAGTATTCCCAGTGGGTGGATGTTAAAGCTGTAAAACCTGAAAACGTGAAGGGAGCCGTGAGGCCTAACGTCTGAACCTCAAAATAGGAACTTATGCCTAACGCCTTGGGCCTTAGAGCACTACGGCACGCAACGCAACGCCATTGCATCCTACGTGGGCCTGTGGGTAACGGCTGTAGATGTTCACCTCACAACATGGCGTTAGGCCTATTTACATCGTGCTGTCGCATGCCTGCGTCGCCCCTTCCCTCTGCTGCACATCAACATCGGTGTTGTACGGAACGGCGTTCCTGGAGCTAGTTCCTTTTTGGAGGAACTGAGGAACACCACCGTTCCATAACTCGTTAGGTTTTTAAAGGAACGGCAGGAACGGTGTTCCTCATGCAAACATTACCTCGCTAGGATTTGGCTGTTTTTCATGCCAAGGCTCGAGTACAAAAATCCCAGGTCTCTACTGTGTCTCTCTCTTCCTATAAGTTGGCTAATTTTCCCGCCCTTCAGAGAACGCGCTTCTCCTCGAAGGTCAAAGGCGAAGAATAACCATGCAGCGGGCCGCAGCTTGTGCTTGCTTTCAGGCTGGTTGAGCTTGCGAGGCATTCGACGGGTGAATAGCGCGCCGCGACAATTCTTTTTTACCTTTCTTCGTTTGTCTGGGAGGCCGGGATGCGAGTCTGGCCGACAGGATTGTTCCCTGCTGGAGGAAGGTTGTGTAATACCCCTGACACACGGGCGCCTAAAAGGCTTTTGCAGAGAAGGACTGCTACCGAAACGGCGTTCGCCTCGGTGACACACGACAAAGGAGAATCTCCTTTACCGCAGCAGGCATTTCCCGTAAGGGGTGTTCGCCTATCTCTTTCCCGGGACGAAAATGAGCAGCTAGCGGCGCGGCCTCGCAGCAGGCACTTGGAAGTCATAAGCTTCTCAGAACTTAATGAGACCAAATGCGATTTCATAATACTTTTATAAATTGTTAAATTGCAATGAATTAATTGCACCAAAGAAGCCAGTCATAAGACATTTTTGTAAACATCGGCATACTGTTGCCAGATTAGGCACGGAATAGGCTACAAAAGCACTGCATCATTGCTGTTTACACAAATATGTGAAATTACCCATTTTATTTTTTTCTGAACAACAATAAATGCCACTGCTCCTCTCTAAATATTAAAGAAGAGTATTAGCTGGACTTTATTTTTGTTATTGTGCATGCTTTTTTTCACAGAACTGCTAGCGCCACTTTAATGGGGTGTCAGTTACGGGAACTACGTAAAGGAGATCGGCGGTTGCTGTGTGTCAGGAGCGCCACTCCTTTCCACAAAATGTCTTTTGGCGTGGCAAAAGGGGTTTAGTTTAAAGGAGATCTAGCGTTTTTGTGTGTCACAGGAATAGCCCGAGTGGCGCTGCAGGTACCTAGAAAATCAGTACGCTGGGGTTCGACTCATCATACATAAAAAACGGGCAGGGGGTGGCAACAACGGGTTCCGGGACTACTGTATGCAGACGACATATTGTTGGTGGTGGACAACCGAATACGTATGCAGGGCTTGATTGATATATTAGGTGAAGAAGTGACACACCTAGGGCTATCCTTTAGCAGAGAAAAATTGGGGATCATGGTCTTTAACGACGGCGCGGAGCACAAACAGTATCAGTGCAACAAGTAGAAATACCATTGGTGAAAGAGTATAAATATTTAGGAGTATGGCTGAACGACAGCGAAGATTACACGCACACGCATGAGGCTCACCTTAAGACGAAAGGAAGACGGAACGCGGCTATAATGAAGCATAGAGAGCCCTCTGGGGATACAGCAAATACGAGGTGGTAAGGGGAGTCTGGAAGGGAGTCATGGTACCAGGATTACTTTCGAAAATTCGGTTCTGTGCATGAAACCAGAGACCCAAGCGGGCCTGGAGGTAAACCAGAGGGCGGTGGCAGATTGGCCCTAGGGGCCCACAGCAAAACTACAAATTAAGCGGTACAGGGGGATATGGGCTGGTTGTCTTTCGAGGCAAGGAGGCGCAGAGCAAGATAAAGTTTGAGGAGGACTTCGTGACATGGAGAACCAAACCTGGGCCGCGAGGGTGTTTAAGTACCTGTATATGAGGAGCGTGGACACGTGGTGGAGACGGAGGACCAGGCAGCTGATCAAGCGGTACTGAAAGTCGGTAGGGGAAGTGGGGTTTACACAACAGTTAAAAAGCAGGTAAAGGCAGCAGAGATGACAAAGCGGGCACAGAGAATGGAAGTGAAAAAAAAAAAAACCCTGGAGACTTATAGGACAAAGAAAATGGAAATTAAGAAGGAGATTCTATGGCAATACGAGAGGCAGTGCGTTGCTCTTCAAGCACGGCCTCGAAGAGCAATGCACGGCCCTCGAAACTATAGACCATATTTTCAGGGACTGCACAGAGATACCACCACCGCGGGGTGAGGGGAAACGACGCTGGTGGAGGCTTAGGGATTTGGGGCGAGG
This sequence comes from Haemaphysalis longicornis, assembly GCA_013339765.2. Lineage (NCBI taxonomy): Eukaryota > Metazoa > Arthropoda > Arachnida > Ixodida > Ixodidae > Haemaphysalis > Haemaphysalis longicornis. The sequence goes on from JABSTR010002237.1 coordinate 15,376, forward strand.
GGGATCCTCAACTTCAAGGCCATAGAGGTGACGAAGAGGCGACTGAAGTGGTGGTGGAGGAAAAGTGGGAAGGCATGGGTACGCAGGCGGAGTAATCATACGGATGAGAATTTAGAACAGCGAGGGGAGAAAATTGGGGGTGGGAGCGATGAGTTTGAAACAGGGAAGAGGGGAGATGGGAAGAGGGAAGCAAATCTATTAGGTTAGCTGGGAGTAGGGCAAGTAAGGGAATAAAACAGGCAAGTCGTTGCTGACAACCGACGCCCCGATTCAAAGGGAGAGCCACTAATCTTATCATCATTATCATCAAACCATCGTATATTGTCAGGGGTATTACCGCATTAGTGCGCGCCAGGCGCGGGTGCGTTGTTGTCGGGGGAGTTGCGCTCGCTGTGAGGTCATTCGAAGGGTCACCGGGATTGCACGGTCACCGGGTCACCAAGAATGGTTCGGGATTGCAGGTTTGGACCCCTCAAAGGAAAGCGACAGCTCGTTGTCGCAGTTGCTTAATCCCAAGATTTAAGCTACCATGAATCCCAGACAGTTTTATGCGAAACAAGGCGACCAACGACATAAGGACAGAGCTGGCTGCGGTGACCGAGCCATCCAGCACAGATTTTGCCAGCTTGTCCGCGCCCGACGATTTCCTTTCTTTGGGCAGCAAACCCTCACAGCCGAGGCACAGGATATAGCTGTCGCGGTACCTGCTGGCACCAGTTGACTACCCGCTGTTGCAGATGAAGAACTTCGAGGACTGAACCAACTTTTCTTCAAGTACAACACGTCAGTACCCTCAAGCGCTTCCGTAGAACGGCTCTTCAACATTTACCACGAAGTGTTGACGAAAAAACGCGTTCGTCTGCCTGACTGCAACATCGAGATGCAACTCTTGCTTGTTCAAAAAAAGGGACTCTACTTAGTTTGATATGCATTCGGGCATTTTTTTCCGCTTACCACATTTTTTCACGCATTCTACATATTTGTCCCTTCCGACATATCCTGTAACATACTTATGTACAGTCGCGCTCACTATGACCTACACCGCTCATTAGTATTCAGACGATTATATCGTCAAAACAATGACTATGGGCATATACGTTAGGATAAGGCTTGATTCATTAGGACGTTGTTCTTCTAATGCGCACTTGGTCTTTAACCCCGGTGCCAGACAAAGGTCATATAAAGCTGTGAATACTATGAGCGGTGTAGGTCATAGTGAGCGTGACTGAACTTATCTTTTTTATGCTTGAAGAACAAATAATCTGTGGTTTCTGTACGGCAGCACGTGTTTCTTTCTCTTATTGCTTTACTTTATTTATTTGTTTGTTTATTTCTTGTTTTAGTTTGCCTTGTAGTTGTGTTTTCTTATGTTTTACTATATTTTTATAGTGTATGTCTTTTACGCACAGATTAGGCTCCGCCTTATTTCCTGTGCTTCCCTTATGCAACATTTCTAACCACAGCGACTGATTTGTGCGTTGCGTCCACATATTTGGCTATCTTTGGTTGTTTCCTTTATCTACTAACAATATTGTGTTCCTGTATCTTTGTAATATTGTGGCGTAGATTTCGTGCGTGTGTCACTACGCTGTTCACTTTTTTTTTTCCTTGTTATGGTCTTCCGACTAAGCTTGAGTGAACCTCGTAGTCATTAGTTGTTCTGCTGTGTTTTGTTACTCGCAAATGTGTGCTGTATGATCCGCAAAGCTTTACTTTTTCACCTTCTTACTAAGTTAAAAAATAAACTTTCAATAAATAAAGTAATAATAACTTTTATAAACTGTAACGTTAATCAGCATACATTAAGTCCCAGGTATTGTTTTTTTCGGCGCGGTTTTTCATGCAAACATTTAATTATATTTTTGCATGTGAGTAACTTTCTATTAGCACATCTGAAGCGCAGAAACCTTACGACATACGCATTTGTAAGACAGAAGTGGAAAGTGCCATATGTGTTGCACATGTCTAACTGCGATTTTCGTGCTCGTTTATTATAGACGAGCACCAAAATCAATCGCAGTTATACGTGTCTGAATTTGTCCGGTGCTGCCTGAAAAAATTCGTCTGGAAGCGATTCTTTGGATTATTTTTATCCCCAGATAAACTGCTGCCGGGCGGTGTTAGCGTTCGTATAAGATACGCGTTTTCATGCGAGTTTTAAATTTCTCTCTTTTTTTCATCTCCGGATTATCCGACACCATAATTTAATTTAAAAATTAATGTAACGTCAATGTAAGGACACATTCCTTGTTTGGAGTGGAATGGAACGCATTCCTTTCGCAGTAAAGGAACTTGTAACGGGAACTCGTTTCAAAATTGGGAGGAACGAGGAACGATCTTTTCGTTCCTGTGTTAGAGGAACGTGTACAACACTGATCCACATTTAGCGGAGGGGGCGTAACGGAGCTGTGTCCAAGCTTCCAGGGAAGCGGTTTAATTTTGCTACACTTCACTCACAATCATCATCATCGTCAGAGAAACTTGGCTTTCTGCAAGGCACATTCGCGTTACAGACGCCGCCGCGAAAAAAACACTAAATCTTTGCTATAAAACCTAGAGAGAATATAAAATCTGTGAGACATAACTTGTTACAAAACTTGTTAACTTGCCACTAGGTATGTGTTTATTAGTAAATACATATCTGATACATTTGCTTCTAAAAAAAAAAAACGAAACAACTGTAGGACTAATTGGAGTACGGCGAACGTTGAGAAAAACTACAAAGCAGGACAACGCCCTACAAAGCTGTCTAAATTCCTTAAAGAATAATAACTCTGCTGTCCGGCGTCTAATATAACGTGTTAACGCTGTAAATTCGCCTTTTACATTCAGCGCTCAGCTTTCTGCAAGCCGAAATTATTTTGACTAGTAATCAACTATTGCACCAGCTGCTGCGAGGGTTTAACCGGGCGGGGACCTAAATGTTGAAACGCCGACGGACAACAAATGCTTATTGTTGCTGTATTATCGCAATTTTTTGCTCTAACGGATGGCGTGGTAGAATACCTTACGAAGTAATTTCTTCGTCGTTTCATGAGGTGTGATTCAAAGGATCCCTTTTCAAGGCGACATTTTTGTCTTCATTTGTAAGGCAGAGAAACGATGAAAAAGATCGATAAAAACGTGGGAAGTGATAAAAAAGATCACGAGGCATTCCACTTTTTGAAGTTGAATAATTGCGGGGGTTAGGTGATATCTAATTTTGGACAAAGCTACGAATCCCTCTACTGTCATTTTGGAGCCCATACGCACGAAAGGTGCGCAGACAGATAATATTGTATCGTCTTTTTAAGCGGAGCTTGTATTGACTGACTCATGTCGCCGGCGGTGTCGGGCGCAGTACACCAGTACCCGCCGTGTTTACCCGCAACTGGCGGCCGCTACCACAAGTGGCGCGCCGGGTCACGCCATACTCCAAGCCAGTCACCGGTTCTCCTTTACTGCGGAGAAGTAAACGGAGGTTAGCTGCTCCACCCGCGCCCCTGCGCCATGGGAAGGGTGTCATTGGTCCACTCCACTGAAGAATAAACGCAGTCCTTACAATAACACATACCTACACACAAACACGGGGCATTTCCGCTCAGGGAAGCTTACCGGAAGCGGTTTGGGTTGGTGAAGGGTTGGATAGGGATTGGTCTAAGGTTTGGTTGGGTTGGTCAATCAAGGGTTGCGTATTTTTTGATAAGACATTAAAAAAAACTGGGTCTAAACCTACTGTGATAGTTGTTAGAGGAGGAGGAGAATAAACTTTTATTGAGGCCCAATCCGACTGCCGTGTGTGGAGGCAGACCAGTGGGGAGACTCCTTAGTCCAGGAGTTCCTGGCTCTGGCTAGGCAGTCCGGGCCGTCTCATCAGGTTAAGCTGGGAGCCGGGTTCAGAGCTGGACAGCTGCGCCACCCACTGTGAAGGGGAGGGGTGGGGATTGGGGAGGAGGTCGGGTGGTGTGGGAGCATTCCCCTACGATGTATAAAGTGTACCCTTTCGGGCAAAACTTGCTCTGTGGGTGAGTGAGAGGAGGGGAAATCAAATGCCAAAGTGTATTGTGAGGAAGGTCCGGGTTTGAAGTTGACGGAGAGTGATTTCATCGGCTTTTGTTAGAGACAGGTGAGGTGGAGGGAAGGTGCGACGAGAGAGCTTGTAGTGTGTGAGAATGTCATTGTAGGTGAGTAGGGGGTGGGCATCCAGGGTGGTAGGAGGGGGGTCGGGGGCAATGGCCCGGTGTACCACTTCTCGGGCCGCGTCGTGCGCCGCTTCATTGCCGGCCAACCCACAATGGCCAGGGGTCCATAGAATGTGGCACTCCTCGGGGAGGTAAGTGGAGTGTTCAATGATGCGTAGGGCGGTGCGAGGGAGTAGACCTTTTTGAAGATGTCGGCAGGCTTCCTGCGAGTCCGTGATTACTGTAACGTAGTCGCGACGAGTGGAGGTAAGGGAGAGCGCAATGGCTATCTCTTCCGCTTCAGTTTGTGTTGAGGCTCGCGTGGAGGCAGTGGCGACGATACGTTTTTGACTATCTACAGTCGCGACGGCGTAAGTCGATCGGTTGGGGTATGGGGATGCATCGACGTAAAGCGTGTCCGGAAGATGCTGGGGAGTGGGTGGGCGGATTAGTATGTTCGCCTGGGTAGCGGGGCGACTTTAATGGCGAGCGCGTAGTAGGGGGGGAAGACGTGCCAGGCGGTGAGGCTGAGTCGGGGTCGGATAGCCCAGGCGAGCTAAAGGTACTACAGCCAGTGGGTGTAAGCTTAAGGCATTGTAATTGCAGAAGTTCGTTGAGATTCGCACAGCTCTGTCCAAGTATTATGTATTCCCAAGCGTAAAAACAAGTCAGTAGAGGTGGTAGTGCGGAGGCTCGAGTGCAGTTTTGTATGCTTGCTATAATTAAAAATGTCAAGTTTCTTGTGCTCTGCTGGTTTGATGGACAGGTAAGGAGCTCCGTATGTAAGGCAGCAGATGAGAAAAGCTTGAACGAGACGGCCAGTTTCAGCTTCTTTGAGACCAGTACGTTGGTGGGTGAGCGCTTAACTAGTTGTGCCAACTGAGTAACTGTGTCGTTGAAGTGCGAGTATGGTGTGCGAGCCGGAGCCATCTCGTGGATTGTGAGTCCGAGTACCCTGAGATGGGTTACTACAGGAACGATGGGGCGAGTCTCTATAGTAAGAGCGGGTTCCGGCGTCGGCGCCATGTGTCGCCCCGAGTTCTCTGCTGAAGGTTAGCAGTGCGGATTTTTCCGGGGAGCAGGACGACCACATTTAGAAAGATATATGGTAGTGATGTCGATGGCTCGTTGAATAGATCTTGTTGTTCGCCCATGGAACCTGAGTTGGTCCCATATCGTAGGTCGTCGGCATATAGGGCATGGTGGAGGGATGGGACGGTGTCCAGTAGGGGAGGCAGATCTTTGAGAGCTATGTTAAATAGCAAAGGAGAAATGACGGAGCCTTGTGGTGTTCCTCGGGGAAGCGCTGGGAAGGAGGGTGTGCGTAAATGGGGATCCCCCCTGTAGCGGTGCGGTTGGTAAGGCAGGGCTCTCACATAGTTGTATAGTCGTGGTCCCAACATGGCGAGTGGCCAGGCTGTTTAGTAAGGCGTCGTTGAAAACGTTATCGAACGCGGTCTTGATGTCGAGAGCGAGGATACAGTGTTTGTGATGCTTCGGAAGGTTATTGAGAAGGTCTTCCTTGAGCTGCAGGAGGACGTCTTGGGTAGACAGTTGAGGGTCGAAAGCCGTACATGGTCGTGGGAAGAGGTTGTTATCTTCTATGTACGCCGTAAGGCGATTGTAAACCATGTGTTCAAGCAGTTTCCCGAGGCATGAAGTAAGGGAGATAGGGACGCAGGTTGGGTATCTCGATTGGTTTGCCAGGTTTGGGGATCAGTGAGATGTCAGCGTGTTTCCAGGCAGGCGGAAGCGTCCCTTGTGTCCAATGATCATTGATAAGATTCAGGAGCTGGTCGAGGCTGGCAGGAGGAAGGTTGCGTATTAAACGATTTGTGATTTTGTCATGACCTGGGGCTGTGTTGCGCGTGAGGTTGCGGATCGCTGCCTCGAGTTCTTCGTAGGTAAAAGGCGTGTCCAGCGTCGCGTTAGGATCACCAGGATAGTCTGAATAAGAAGGCAGAGGAGTCTGTGGAGAACGTTCGTACCTTTGTCGTAAGGTGTTGAGGAGGCCTTGTTCATCTCCTGGGAAGGCATGCATGAGTCGGCGGATGTTATGTTAGATTGGTGATCTTCTTCTCTCGGGTACCCATAAGGATCGAAGTAGGTGCCAGGTTTTGCGCGTACTAAGCGTTCCTTGTAACTGGGCGCAAAATTGGAGCCAATTCTGCTGACTTAGTTGTTGGGCGTAGTCTTCCGCTTGCTTTGTGAGGCGAGCTATGCGTAACTTCAGGCGCCGGTTATGTTTTGTTACGCTTCCAGCGTGTTACCAGGCTGTGCCTGCCTGTCCAAAGGTGATCGAGGTGCGGATCTACAGCGGGGTACTCGGTCGTGCTCGGGATTCGTTTGGTGTGTTTTAGAAGAGCACGTTCAATGGTGGTCGTCCATTCATCGAGGTCCGAATTGGCGGGTGGGGTAGCTTCTAGAGTATCCCGGAAGGCTTTCCAATCTGTGAGGCGGGCGACGCCTAGTTGGGTTCTTGGTTATGCCCGAAATGGTGAGGTGAACGATGCTGTGATCACTTCCGAGAGTATGGGGGAGGCATTGCCATGTGTATTGGGAGACGTTACGAACGAATGTTAGGTCTTGGGGTGGTATCCCGGGTGACGCTGGAACCGAGGCGGGTCGGGATGAGGGGCATGTTGCAAAGAGTAAAGCCGTGACGGTGTGCTGCATCCCAGAGGGTAGTTCCTGATTTCGCATTGCGCGCATAACCCCATGCAGTGTGCGGTGCATTAAAGTCGCCGAGGACTACTAATCGGTGGTGCTTAGCTAATTTTAATGACATTCCGGAGGAGTAGAGGAAGTTCCTGGAGGTTGCCAGAGGGAGGGGAATAGACGTTGAGGATAAAAACACTTGGTTCCTTCTTGCTGGTAGGTAAGAGTTCTACTAGTATGCAGTCAATTGCAGTGCTCAGCGGATGATGTTGCGCTGGGTATGTAATTGTGCACGAACGTGGGCGGTCCGCGGCGAGTTGGGATTTTGAAATGTGGTGTAGTCTCGGAGAGAGAGGATTGGTGAATTCTACTTCTTGTAAGGCGAGTACTGCTGGGGGGTTAGGGAGCGATAAGCTGGTGGAGGGACGATTTTTTCCTCGCGAAAGGAGCACAGTTCCAATGCCAAATTTGAAGGGACGGGGAGGTGGTACATTTAGGCATTATAAACAGTCCGAGTCTTCCTCGATCTGCTTCGTCAAGTGGAGCGGTTGTAGGGGGTGGAGGGGTAGAACTGGGCGGGCGGTGCTTTTTGCGTTTTACTTTTCAGCGTTGCGGTCTTCTATAACCTTGATGCGGCCCGAGAGTGAGGTGACTTCTTCTTGCAGGGCCGTGAAATTGGTTTGAAAAAGTAGCTTGAGGTCATCCAGGGCAGAGAAAATGGGTGCCAGTGCGGAATTGTCGGGCATTGGCTGGATTTGCTGGTGGTGAGGGGTGGGACGAAGGGAGTGGGTGAGTTGTGGCAGAAGTGTCTTAAGCTCCGAGAGCTGTTGCTGGAGGGTAGCAATTTGCTTGGCGTTTTAGGCTAATTGTGCTTTTAGTTGTGCATTTTCTTGTGCAAGAGGTCGCTAGGTCGGAAGATTCAGCAGTTAACATGGTGGTTTGAGGGGTGGGCAAGGGGGGGGAAAGGGTCATCGTGGGGGGTGTGGAGCGGCTACAGCTGACCAGCTCACCTGAGAGGGCGTTGGAGGGTGGGACCGTACGATCTTCGGAGTGTGGAGAGGGCTGGTTGCTGGGTTTCTTGTGCTTGGCGTTGGAGGCGGGTTGCGCGCGGGCGGTGGTGGGGGCTTGAGGCTTGCGGCGACATTCTCGACTGGCCGTCAGGTGGGGGAGTCCGCACAGCTGCACTGAGGTTGGCAGGGGTGGTCAGGAGCGTGGTGGGGGTATGGCACGGGAGCACAGGTTGGGCTGAAGGTTGGGACAGACATCGGGTCGGTGTCCGAGGCCGCCGCACTTCGCACAGCATTGATAGGTATTCCGGTAGGGGCGACAGCGTACCAGGGTGCCGTACGCTTTCACGTAAAATGGCACGTGAGGACCGTAAACGTGAGGCTGCTGTGTCCGAGGTGCCGAGCATGCGGGCTTCACTGATGGGCTGTCCGGTGGACGTAAATTATGGCGAGGAGTTGCTCAGGAGGTGTTCCAGGGTCGATGCCTTGGATTACTCCGCGAGAAGTTCCCCGGGGGGTCTTGAGGTACGCTGTGACATCATATGTCGTGTCGCCAAGGTGGAGGGTGGTGATCTTGCGCAGAGCGTCGGCGCATACTTCGCTAGGGGTGCTTGTCGTGATAAGATTCTGCTGCGGTTGCGGGAAGGTGATAACTTGCCCGTAGAACGTAGAGGGTGGGATGCCGGTGGCTTGTTGCAGGCTGTGTGCAAGCTGTCGCGCCGGCCAGGCTTCGAAGCGTAGGCCGGATCTCGGGCGGATGATCACCTCGTAGTCGTTCACGGGGAGTTTTGGTTGGATTTCCCTGCGTGGAGCAGAGACGGAAGCTGGCACGTGGGTAGTGGAAGGAGTGATGCGCTGGTTGTGGCGCGATCGTAAGATCTGACGCCAGGGGTCATAGGTTGGGAGCGTGCGGCCGCTGTCCGGGTCGTATGTCGGTGGGGCTTGGGGCGATTCTTGCATGTCGACTTCCAGACTCCGCGCAGGTAGTGAGGCAGGCCGGGCGCCCGAAGGCGTGCACGATTGCAGTTGAGCCGTGTTCTTTGGAACGTTAGGGTTAGCAGAGACGCTCACCGCTTGAAACTTCAGGTGGGTCCGGCGAGGTGAGAAATGGTCCAAGGCTTTTGTGGCGGGTATCAGGGTGAAGCTGATAACTTAGCGAACACGATGATACTAATTATAGAGCGCTGCTGCAGAGAGGTCCAAAGCCAGGGCGGTGCAAAGCAGTAGCCCATGTGAAGCGGGTGTGGGCTCCGCAGCCCCCTGGTGGCAGAGTTTCCTTTAGAACAGGAACAAACTGTTTTTCATGTTTGACACCACAGCTCTTTGTTCGGCCCGTTCTACTGGTACTCTTTTCGATGGCAGGACAGATGCGTTTCAACTTATTTTTTGCCAAATACACCACATTGACGTTGTATCTGCTCCCAATTTTTTCAAACGGTGTGGAACATTGTGCAGGCACGGAATAACAACGCTCTTTTCCTTCTTTTCCTTGACTACATCACATGCAGGAGACAAGTTTTCTTTACCAAATACAACAACTTACGACAGACCTACCCAATGACTCCGTCAACGTAGCCAGCATTTCTGAGTCTGCCAAACTGTGCACTAAAGCTACACTCAATTTGGTGAAAACAAGACTTGAAAATGGCCGACCTGAGGCAGTCGAAAACAATCCCATATTTCGCATTCTTAGAATGTGCCGATGAAGAGTTCAGTAGAGGCTTCTTCGATCGCGGACTATAGAGCCAGCATACATGATTCTGCTCGAACTTTAACGACAAGTCCAAAAACTGAATTGTTTTTTTCTTTTAGCGGTTCGCACGTAAACGTTAGCCCGAACGCGCGCAACGTTTGAATGCTCTCAAAATGTGTTCCATTTTTCTTGTGGGGTCATAGCATTCACAAAAAGACTAAATAGTCATCAACAACCTGAACGTTTTCAATGCCAGACCCTCCAAGTCCCGTTCCAATACATGGTCAACATGAGCCAAGAACAATATGAGCAACTATCGAACCATACAGTATTCCAGATCTCTGCACATAAACACTGTTACACCATCCTACAATAGTTGATTCTAAGTAGAAACGCAGCAGCTCCAAGAAGGGTTCCGCTGAAATTCCGCAACTTTGCATAAATTTAACCTCGTCGCTGTGGACGGTGATTCATTCTTTCACAGAGACCAAAACTTGTTCAAGCGGAAGGGAGTAGAACAGGTTTTCAACATCAATGCTGAAAGCGGCCTGGATTACTATCTCGTAAAAATTTCGCCACTTGCACTGAACTAGGAAGAAAAGGGTCCGCAATATGTAATGTCGACAGATACTTCTGCAAAAACCCTGACATGTCGTGCTGCCAAGTGCCGCGTTCACTAACAATAGCTCCTTATACCTTCCTTATGTGTTCTGCCGGTGAAAAACACATTCAGCTGAGATTTTTTCGAACTTTTTACACTTGTGGCCAACTGAGACAAACTAAACTCGTTAAGAAGGGCTACAGCTTTCGATATTAGTTTTGAAGGCTTAACAGAAACTTTAGCAAAGGACTTGTCAGCGGCCTGTAAGGCCTTTTCATCAAACATGCCTTTTGCCATCACAACAAAACAGCTCTCCTTGTCAGCAACCACAAGCCGCATGTCATTCTTGGCAAAATAATCAACAATAGGAGTCAATTTTACAAGGCTGTTGTGCGCCCCCTTAGTCCTGGCCACAGCATTAACCCCCTCTTTAAGGCACACACCTACTTCAGCGTCGGGGGCTCGCCCAGACACCTTCCGGGACCAGGCAAGTCTCGGGCTCGACGCAGTGTTTCGGGCATCAAGTTCTGTGTAGATAAACCGGTTAGGAAACTGTGACAAGTATGTGGCGCCCCCGACCCTAATATTCGTTGGCCGCTAAGTTCGGTGACCCCGCAAGGCTCGGTTAAGCAACATTGTGTTTGGCTAGCGAATAAACACCGGCGAGCACAGCAGCTCGCTGTCATTCACCGTCACCACCAGCAGGCTGCGGAACCTCACTCGGCTGGAGGGTACCGCGATCCTCCCACGTTCACAAATGCGAGGCAAATTGTGACACTGGCGACGAGGGAAGAAGCACAAGGACCGACCGAAGCCACCGAGAGCGCCGAGACACCGCCCGCCACGCCTGCCGCCATTACGCCATGCCGCTGTACGGGAGGCTCGAGCCGTTCGAGGGGGAAGGGTCTGCCTGGCCGGTCTACGAGGAACAAGGCGTGTTTTTCCGGGCGAACAACACACCCGAAGCAAAACAGCGCGACCTTTTCCTAGCCCGCGAGGGGAGGTGGGCGTAATTTTTCCTAGCCATCTCCGGGACCCGCGTCTTCGTCTCCTCCTGCTCGACCTCCCCAAGCCAGCCACGCCGCATGACAAGACGCTGGGTGAGCTGCTCACGACGCTACGCTCGCACTTCAGCCCGGCCCCGTCAACGTTACTGGAGCGCTTCCGCTTCACCAACCGGAGCCGCCGAGGAGAGACTCTCGGGCAGCTCGTCGCAGCGCTGCGGGGGTTAGCGAGTGGATGCGGCCTTCGGGGACGAGCTCGACCCGCAGCTCCGGGACCATTTTGTCTGCGCCATAAATGACTCCTCCATGCAGACGCGACTTCTGGAGCTTCCTGACCCCTCGCTGGACGACGCCGTGGAGGCAGCGCTGCCGATGGATACTGCGGCCAAGGATGCAGGCGAGATTGCACGTGCGGCCGGCTCACCGTCAACGAAAGCGGCAGTGAACAAGGTGAGGACACGCCATGGTAGGTGCAGTCGTTGCGGTGATGACCCCGACCCCTCCCCCCCCTCACGTGCTAGTTCACGCAAGCGGAGTGCTTTGCGTGTGCCGAAGGGGGACGGCGAACGGGCAGATGTAGCAGCCTGGGGCAAGAACATGTTCCACGCAAGCCCACGGCCAAGGGAGCCGGCGCAAGGATAGACGGCGGGGACGTGCGGCAGCAGCTTCGGGTTCCTCGACGGCTAGGCTTCACGTCGTGGCCGAAGACCCGGAGATTTTTGACATGTGGCACAGGGGCATAGTTCAGCCGTCCGTGCCACCGTACATGCTGACCGTCGAAGTCTGCGGGCAACCCCATCTCCATGGAGCTGGACAAAGGGGCCAGCGTGTCGGCCATGGCCGGGAAAGTCTTCAAGCGAACCTTCCCTGGAGTGCCCGTCGTCGGGCGTCATGCTGCGCATGCTACTCCGGACAGCTCACTCAGGTCGAGGGTGAAGCCCATGGAAGTGTTTGTTGGTTCATACTTAAAAAAAACAGCGCTCAAGACGGGAAAAACGCTGAACACAGCGTTCCCGTCTTGAACGCTGTTTTGTTTAAGGTGAAGCCCAGGTAAGCGTTCGCCTTGGCGATAGGTAGGCAACCGTACTTGACCAAGGGGTCGTCACCGACGCTGTTGGGCGTGAACTGGATCCAGGCGTTGGACGTGCGGTTGCCGGAGTACCATGAAGCAGTACATGTGGTGGAATACCTCTCAGGCCTCCTGAACAAGTTCAAGGCCCTGTTCCAGCCAGGGGTGGGCACATTTACCGGCACGGCGGCTAGAAACCATGTTCGCCAAGTTCACCAAGCTCGACCTCAGAGATGCTTACCAGCAGCTGCAGTTGGCCCTCACTTAACACTGTAGCTGGAACTCTTTCAGGTCGGACCTACACTCGTTCTCCCGCCTCCAGCAGAGGCAGCGGCCTAGCTTGATGGTGCTGGTTAAAGTTGCACTCACTTTTCATCTTGTAAGACGCATCACTTGTGGCCGCTGTGTCTCTAGCAGGCCAGGACGGTTGCAGCAACTGTTTCGTCTTCGGTAAGCGAGTTTTGAGTTGCCTCCCCATTTGGTGTTGAGTGGGGCTGAATCCATTCAGGCCCGGGGTATCTCTGTAGGTGAGAATAGCTGAATGAGGGTCACTCGATTTCCAAGCAGTTCCTTCACTGTGCGGACCATCCTTTCAGCTTCTCCGTTTGACCGAGGAAAATGCGGGCTGCTGGTCACAAGGGCGAAACCATAGGAGTCGGCAAACCTCTTGAGCTCATGAGAGGAGAATGGCGGCCCATTATCCGATATCACAACTTCTGGGCTACCATGTCGAGCAAATATGCTCTTGAGCACCTCGACGACTGCAGAAGTTACCTTACGGTCGCGACCGTAAGGTAATAACCTCACGGTAGCGAGGGTAATAATCCACGAGGAGCAAAAACGTTTGTCCTTTGCTGTGGAAGAGATCCATGCCCAGAACCTCCCATGGGCGGCTCGGTAAGGGTGCGGAAATAAGTGGCTTCGCTGGATTAATACGAGTGCGTGCACACTGTTTGCGCGCCGGAGAGTTCTGTCTTGCGCGGCGCATACCGCTGCCAGGCCTCCGAACGTTGCGGCGCTTTGTGAGCTTTGGCTGCGTCTAGTTTGACTGGCGAATATCCTCCGGCAGTTCCTTTCGCCGCTTTTTCTTTCTTGGCGTCTTCCCACTGCCGCGCCTGAGTCCAAGCTTCCTTTAGCGACAACTTGGAATTACGGCACAACTGCTCCGGGAGGCGAGCATCTCTGAGGCCGACCACGAACCTATCCCGCACGAGGCCCTTTTCGACTTGAACAGACGGTAGTTGCAGCGCTTCACAAGTGGAGTGGAATAAACTTTATTAGGAGCCTGCAAAACTCGAGTGCGCGTGCACGCACGCTGGTCGACCGGGCCTAGGTCACCGTTGGGGGGACATCTTGGCTTGATTTCTTCTCCCCCACATGCGGGGTGTCGGAAGCCTGCCTCGTTGTCGCCTCTTGGGGTTGCTGGACGGCCCAAAGTCTGCATAATTCTGCGTAATAAGCGTCAACACTTTCGCTCGGTTCCTGAGTGCGCTTATGAAAGCGAGAAGACTGACAGAAAGTAACTGTAAAAAGGGTTGAGAATTGGGCGAGTTGGTAATGATGCATCTCGAAAAACAAATTGCGCGCAAATTAACGGCGCCTGTGCCGTCTTCATGTGTTCTTGTCCCCGTTAATTTGCGCGAAGTTTGTTTTTCGAGAAGACTCACAGAGCTCGTTAGCCGGGTGCACGAAGTGTTCGGTAAAACGCTTGACGACGGTCTCGTAGGAGAGCAGCTCGTCCGAAGAAAGCGAGAAAGTGTCGAGCAGGGGACGACTTTCGGGGCCCATACAGTATAAAAGTGAACGTACTTGCACTTCGGCAGAGGCGTGGCATACTCCGGAGACCGCTGCGTAGTCCTTCTTTTTCTTTTGAGGTTTTGAAGGAGAAGATAGGGAAAAGGGTCCAAAACTGTCCGACATTGCGAACCTCATCAGGCCGCTGCGTAGTCCTCGTAACGTGTTTTCCACGTTGGCCAAGACGCAGCGTTGGTGAAGTCGAACGCGTCGGGTTGCCGAAGCGAAATCTCGAGTTACTTGCATTCAGGAGTATGTTGCTCGTCGGCCATGATTTCTTTTTCTGCCTCGGTAAGGATAAGTGACGACGTCTATTCGCCCACTTCTGACACCATGTTGTGTTTGGATTGACCCGGACGATGTGTTCGTCGGGGCCAGAACAGTCACCACCGCACGCCGTCAGCGTCACAGCAACAAGTCCTTTATTCGGGCACGCCCCCCCGCGTTCCCCGTCACGGGCGGCGCCACCAGACGGCTGACTGAACCCAGGTGACACCACAACATGATCAGTAGGTACGCTGAATGGCCCACTATTTCTTACAATGATTGCAACGCCAGTATTGAAGTTGTTTGAAGGATCGGTATACAATTTATTAAGTTTACTTAGGTGCGTCTGAAATAATTTATGGCGTCTTTTCTGCGGTCAATAGTTGCACCTCGGATCCACCAGACTGAGTGGGTTTCTCATCCCGCACTGCTTCGGCCTCCGTGGCAGCCGACGAAGTCATTGTGTCGAAGACGTCGGCTGCAGCGCCGCGGCCAGTCGGCGAGGGAATTTCTCGCACGGGCTGCTCGGGAAAGGGGCCCCGGATGATGGGGAGCGAAGGGTCGAACGGCAGGGACTCGTCCTCTCCGGCGGCCGCCAGCAGGGGACCCGTGCACAGCAGCGCCGCGGCCACGAGGAGGATCATCAGCGCGGACGCGACGGCGATTGCAGCGTAGTGGCAGGACGCCGAAGCTGCCGCGTGGTCGCCGCTTCGTAGTGACGCAGTCTCCCCGAACCTCGCGTCACCGACAAACCCTTCCCTGTTGCCTGTGGAAGGGGGAAAAGCGACGGGCAGCAGAATCTGAAGCCTTCGGCTTAAAGGACGTGTGCTCCATTGTTTTTTTTAACAGCGAAGCCCTATATGTCGACGTTTCGACCAAACCTACGTACGCCGACAGAGCCACGTGGAATAATATTCTTCTCCAGGGCTAGTTTAAAAGGCCCTGTAGCTCTCAATCAAATGCGGGCGTCTTGAAAAAAAAATCACACTGAAATTGGCTGCTGAGACGACTCTATCATTACTCGATGTTTCATTTGCTCGTCATAATTAGTTCACAGTGGTTGTATTGCGCAATTCCCGTCTGCTGTCAATACATAGCCTTCTCCGGAGGGAGTATGGTCACAGAAAACGGCTGTATCCCTTGTTTTATAGAAAAAATCTCGACATAAATATAAGTAGTGGATAACCCGACTTTAACATTACGCCGAGTTCCATCTACTTTTCACGCTTACGTAGTTCACCGTAAAGTTGTAAATATTGTACAATTCTCGTCTGCTGCTATTAATACAGCTTCACTGGCCTTTCAAACATGAAGGGCTGTACGTTTTTTAAAGCGAAGCTTTGTACCTCTACCAGCCAAGGGTTCGGTCACGACCGTCGGCGGCCTCACAGCCGCACGCGGCGGGAATCCGAACCCGCGACCTCGGCTCAGTAGCGCAACCTGAGCCAAGGAGCCCGCGGCGGGTAAAACAGAAAACTGCCCGACAACGAATAAAAAACTGCTTGCACCGCCAGGACTCGAAGCTGGACCGATTACACAAGCGAAGCGGGAGCCCGTTGTCTTACCAATTGAGCTACGAGCATACGCCAAGACGGTGGAGACAGATGGCCGTACTCACCGAGCACACCTGCGGGTGCTCGCTGAATGCCACGTGATAGCGTCACGTGAACCTCGCACTGCTGCGCGCACGTGTTCTGATGCGTGTGGGTGCGTGCGCATAGCGCTAGGAGTTAGCTAAGGAAGCTCACATTAACGCATGGCGTCTAACTTTCTTCCGTCTCTGACAGCGATCTATGGATGCAGTAGGCAGCTCAACGATCAGTTTCAATCGTGTTCGTCGCACTCGACCCCCAGGTGTTACGCAGCTGCTACAAAATATAACTGCGGTGAAAACGCGAAGCATGGGTGTGCATCGCACCGATCACAGGGCCGTTCTGAACGTCGTGGGGAAGCGAAATAATGAACGTGTTGCAGGTACAGTGTAACGTGTGATTAACGCAAGCGGGCCGTAGCCACCCGTGGTAGGGGGTGTGTAATGCTTTGCTTCCCAGGCCACCTCCACATGGATTGGCCCGCACTTTTTTTCTGTGTACATGTGCGTGCACTTTAATCAGATTCTTCGAGGTCATGCAGCATCCGGCAACACGGTGTCCTAAAAAATTGCCTCAAAGAATGGCTCGTTCCACGGGTTGGCACAGTTTCTGCGAGCACAGGCGTGCACCGCAATCCAAGGAGAATACGAAACTCGATTGCGATACATTCGATCAGCCCAACTGGTGCGTCTCGGACTCGCCATGGCTCGGGCCGACTTTGCCGTCGAGTGGGAAACCTGCTTTTAGCGGCCTCGATAACGTTCAATTCCGGCACCTCCCTGCTGATATACTTCAGCAAATAATCGTAAAGCCTACCTAGCACATGTACCCTATTCAT
>JABSTR010002238.1:0-33249 GCA_013339765.2 Haemaphysalis longicornis
CCGAGGGGCTGGTCGGGCAGTCCGACGTCCTTGGTGGTCCACCGGCAGAGTCCGCAGGCCATGTAGTAGACCTTCTTGGCCACTGCCTTGCTGGGGTCGTCGGTCGCCTGCACCTGGATGGTGGTGGCCCGCACCGACAGCGTGTGCCCACACCCGGGGCACTCAAAGCACGTCGAGCACCTGAGTGAGGGAGAGGAGGGAAGGGAGGCTGCCTACAGCCATTCTCGGGACTGTGCAGCCAGTCGGTGCGTTTTCCTGCCCTGAAGCAGTGAAATTAAAAGAGACTGACAGGGCATTGCAACACAAACGTAAACACAGCTAGCGTATCCTTCAACCTTCTTGGCATCTCTGCCCTGTCACCGGCCTGTGCTCGCACCACACGCACTTGGTGAAGGTAGCCGCCGTTCGAGTGCGGCAGACAGTGAGGCATCGACGTGTACTATGTGTGTACATGCGTTCTTCTGGCCTTCATACATAGCGCTTTTAAACTGTCCCGTGTCTACATATTCCCCCAATTTCTGTCCTCTAGTCTCCTGCACCCGCATGAAGCCATCTTGAAGTGAACCCCTGGCAGTTCCCATCGTTCTTCAGGAACATCTGTGCACACAGCTCTGCCGCCCTTTTAGTTATCCACAGAAAAGCGGGAATTCTTTTGCACACATGAGCAAGGTCACGCATTCAGTTTTCAATCCAGTAAACACAACAGCGGTCACTCACACAGCAGCCACTCTTTCTTGCTCAATGAAGACACAACACTGAGGAAGGCAACAGCTAGCACCACCAAACATCCACCTTAAAATGTGGTGGGAAGCCCACCACGACGATGAACAAGGTGCATTTGTTATCTGAATTTCGCCTCCAGTTCACACTTCTACCACAGAACATGATGCACTGTAGGCTAGAAGCAAATATTTTCTAATGCATGCGTACACCGCGACAGCTTGTCACAAGCATGATCCATTGCACACAGCTGCGGGATAAGTGAGCTCCCATCTTTACCAATTTCTTCACAAGAATGCCACGGCGGCCTAGCAAAAAGTGGTGCTTCCCACTGCCTTCTACAGTAATACGATAAAAAACCTCGTTTCAAGAGTCTCTTGTAACCAAGGTCTCCTATATGTGAAGTTGCTAACATGGCGATCATTGGAAAACCAACCAAAGCACTTTCACTCGTATGTCTCTTATAACCAAGTGTCTCTTGTAAAGAGGTTTTACTGCAACTGTAATGAACAGCGGGATCCCACTCACTTGTTCTTCTTGCCTCGCGCCTCAGGTGACGGCATGTATTCGAGGCAGCTTGAGCAGTAGTTTGAGTCCACCTGCATGAGCAAGACAAGTGCCGTCGGATTCCTCGCAATAAGCTCTTTACAGTGCACTCGTCAATCGAGTGCACTCAAAGGCTTCTTCTGATGTGCACCAAAAATGCTTGGGAATCCCCGCTGGCCAGGCAATGCAAACTCCAGCTGGGGTTCACAATCCCCAGAAAGGTTGGACTGCGCTGTCTGCAAACTTAAGTTTTTTTGTTTTTACGCTGAACTGCTGGTACATGACTTTGTTATGGCTTATGCTCAGCCTCATCACACCCTCCTCTACAAAGTTCGCTTTTTGTCGTTCTGTAGGTCAGGGGTTCTCAAGCATGTTGGTCCCAGGGAACCCTGCGAAGTTCCGTTAAGTGCCAAGGAACCCCCCTCCCGCCATTTTTCATTCCGTTCATGCTACATTAACGTGCAATAAATTCAAAAGCAAGCAAGGGTATCATTTTTCTTCCCCCGTCGACTTTACGCAAATGCGTACGCTAGCGGCACCTATCTCCAAACAGGAGAAATGCGCATGGGGGTAATATAAGGCCGAGATTCAAGTGCAATAGTTTAACCACGTGGCCCGTTTTCGGAGTCTGGCTGGCTACAAGCTGCTGGCGAGATTTATTGCGCAGCTCGCGCGTTTCTGTTATGCGCCGAGATGTGCTTACTGACACTCGGGCGTGAGTAATGGAGGTTCCTTAGATCGATCGCACCTCAAGTTCACCATATAAGACTTTGCGACTGCGGAACCAGGGAAAATTTACCAGTGGCTCGCGGAACCCTGAGGAGAGGCCTGCGGAATCCCAAGGTTCCGCGGAACCCACTTTGAGAAACCATGCTGTAGGTGATTACAACGGAGCATTTTTTATGTAGAGTTTTATGATTAGATGGCACGGAACTATGGTAACTATTATAGACCTACATATATAGAGCTACCCGAACAAAAATGAACAAGGGCACAATTACTCAGACGCAGCACTGCAGATGAAATTCCTTTTCTGAACCCTATTTTATTCACTCAAAGATTAGAGTTCATAGGCAAGACTCTACCTGCGAATATTTTTTTCTCTTGGGACAGCCTACCCATATACATAATTGAGAAACACAACATCAAAGAAACTTCAGAGTACACCAAAGAGTTACCGCCTTTTTTTCCCCTTCAAGAAACAAGGGCTGTATTCGCCTTAAAAATTTATGCTGGTATGGCCGATCGCCACAAAACCTCAGCAAGCTCATCCAAATTTTCATCAGTTGTACAAAATGCAAGTTCGATTCATTTAAAAGATTGCATTATGACAACAATGATGATTCCAATGCTAATGCAAACTTCAAACAACTAAGCGAGATATTAAGGAAAACAGGTGAGGCTGTGGTGACTTGAAAGCCGCTTTCTCGGCAAGTCATTGTGATGTCACGAGGACTTGTTTTTTATGCAGCTGTTGGCTGCCTAAGAAAGCCACTGCAATAAACCTGACTGTGGGATTGTAATGGTTTCTCTAGTTCTGTGTGTATTACCTGAATGTTAACGTCCCGTTAACACGTTGACATCCCTGCTGATGTCCTGTAGTGCACGATTTGAAAATTTTCAATATTTCGTATCTTTTTGGTTAAAGAAACATTGGAATTAGGCTGCGCCATTATCCGCTGGCGCTTCGAATGCGTTCGAATCGACAGAGGTCCAACTCATGCTGTTTAAAACCTGCTTAGGCAGTAGGTTTTTAGCATCTGCTTTAAATGTGCTCCAAACAGAATGATCACCACGGAGGCCATTGAAGTCTCTCAAATGCCTTTGAGATGCAAATGTGTGCATCATCGTCCCAGTACCTCCACAAAACTTTCAGAAAATTAATACTGAAAACAGGATAGCGAGCTAGCATGAACTATTTATTAGCAAATGCATCATGCAATTGATTTTTCTTGCCAAACTGTGTTTACAGCTAATCTTAAATGCGGATGGATCTGCGTTCACTGCGAGAGATTACCTATAATTTTAAATGCTGTCCTACGTTATTAAAACGGAACTTCACGGCAAGATCGCGACGGCAGCATAACAAGTGAGTGATAAATGTTTTCACAGCAAGGCAGATTCTGAACGCCATTCGAAGTCTGTCATCGATGCGCCGGATGACGTTTGTTTCGAACGCGCTTGGAACACCAGTGGAGCACAGCAATAAGGTATATGTATAAAGCTTTTTTTTTTTTAATAAAGCAAAGTTGTATTTTACCTTTACAACAAAGCAAAACAACAAGAAAGATGAAAAGGGGGAGGAGGGCGAAATCCTTTTATAAACTGAACAGATGTCCCCAGCATTCAAGTACGTGAAAGCTGGAAATTGTATACAGCAAGCCTTTTCACAAAATATAATCACGCAAACATAAAGCTCAAACTTCATGAGCCCATACAAGCACTGACAAGCTTTCTCCCCGCCTCGTTCCATAAGCAAGCAACGTCAACCGAGCGAATGCCACTCCCTGCTCAATCACCGAGCATCATTCAACTATAGAATGCCGCCTAGTTATTCATTCAGTCATTAGACTGTGTGAAAAAGCAACGAGTGTAGGCAGAAAAGAAAACGAGCTGTTCAACCCACGCCCTGGTAAACCGCTCGAAGTTTCACACCGCAAGAGACGCTTGTGCCACTGCTTAGTGTCGAATAAGACGTGCATGCAGACTTTACGAACCTCGTGGGAAACACAGTCTCCGCATCTCAGCTTGGAACAATGCCGGCAAAAATATATCCTAGTAATTGGACGTCTTGAACCGCAACTGCACAAATAGAGCACACGTTCATTCGTGAAGATGTCAGCCATTTTGCATCCAAGCTGCGGCTAGACATGGCTAGGCCGCAGGCTGTGGCTGTGGCTGGGACGGTAACAGTACGAAACCAAAACTGGATACTAAACCCCAATATTTTCACAATGTTATCTAGTTAAACACGGATATATCGAACACGGATATATCGAATTATTGTCTATATCGAACAGTGCAAACATCCCCTTGAAAATCCCATGCAAAAGTATAGGGCTGTTGTGCGCGTGTATCGAACTCCTGATCACGGGCAAATTCGATATATCGAATTCCGCGCCGAAGGTGCCCCTGAAAGTTTGCTTCCTCTGATGGGGTGGAGTTGATAATAATGTTGACTCATCGCAGGAGCTGCCTGGCTTGGTGGGAGAGAGGCGGCGTCCGCGGCATTATGTCGCTTCGATGGCCTTCAACAGCTGTTTTCACGCTATAGCACGAGGGGCGCAGCTCCATGATAGCTAGAAAGCGGATAGTGGTTGGGGTGAAAGGACATAAACGAGCAAAAGAAATTGACCGGAGGCACTCTTTTTCTGTGATTGAGCTGTTTGGTGGCTCGTGCAGGGGGACCGATGCGGCGTTGTATGTTTGTTTTGTCCAAGGCATTCATTTCGGAGCAACGAAGGCGGGAATTTGTCGGGTGCAGGCTGCTGAAAAGATGTTGGTTAAAAAGGCGTTCGGAATTCCTCGCAGTAGTTTTGAGGGCGATGCACGCATCAACGTTGACGTAAAGGCGAATGCAGCACAACCCGCCCCGGCTATTCCGGAGCGTGTCGGGTGCAAAGCGACTCCGTTGCACGCCTCCAGATGGGGGAGGTGTTCGGTTCGTTTACTGAAGATAACGGCACTCAGTGCCTGACAACGTTTCTCCTACTGCAGACGAAGTTCCGTCAGCATTATTCCTCTGTTGTGGCACAGTGTACAGCGTTGATTTTCTCATTTGTGTGTGTTCGTAATCTTGAAGACAATTTGGCGAACTTTACGACGCAGAAGAAAAAACAAGCGAAGCTACATTTCAATGATAAATAAAGTGCGGTGGTCATTATGGTGCAGTTCGGATTTTCCGTGCTTTGAGGGACAAAACGGTAAACTACCGTTTTCCACAACTTCAGAAAACTCTCAGTGATGTGCGGAGTTGTCAGATAATCTTCAGATAGGCGTATTTTATATATCTAATTATCAATATATCGAATTCTTTCGCGATCCCCTTGGAGTTCGATATATCCGTGTTTGACTGTATAATATACTGCTATTTTTTTATTTCAATGTATAAAAATATACTGAATCGTAATATTGTTTTTTAAATTATTTGAAACAGCTAGCTCTCATCGTCATGCGTGGCAATCATAGAGAAAGTATTTCTCTATCGCAATTAAGCTATAATCTAAAATCTAAAACTGCTTTGTTAGACTGGGAACGTGATCACCACGCTGGCAGAGACGCTAGGCAACACGTGACTTTGCACTTGAAGTACTGGTGTGAAACTTAAGGTGTGTTCAAACATTGTAAGTCTCTCTCTCGCCACACGGCGCACGCTGATTGGGCGCCGGAGAAGTGCCGGTGGGAGGGGCAACCACGCGCTTGCTGAGGCGGTGGCGCCCTCTCTTCCGTTGTACTGGATTGAAGCGATTTGCATGCCCCATACTCCCCAGTTTGGAGAAGTGGCAGGGGTAAACGCGAGCACAGTGCAGTGCCCGCGCCTCACCCTGGGGGCTCGTCCTCGGTGATCAACGAAGGCCCGGCACCAGTTAAGTATGCCTTTTCTTGCTTCGAGCGACCACCCGAGCCAATCAGGCGTATCGTCGAAAGCCGGTGGGTATTTGAGTGTAACACAAATTATAACATGATGGAGAAGTTTGCTGTCCAGGGGAGTCAGCTGAGCTAGAACGGGTGTAGTACCCATTTGTGCAAGATGAGGCAAACTTTCTTGCAGAGAATATCAATGATGTCGGGGACTGTGGGAAGAACACAGAGTTGGGGAAGTCATGTGGTGCTAGTGGTGATCAGGAGATCCAAGAAAACCTTGGTCACTTTATGAATAAAAGCGTAAAGCGCTTGCCATCCAAAGAACGATGCGAGGACGACGTACAGGGCTTGATGGACAATGCAAGAGATTATCAATCTATCACGAAGTTGGAAGAGGGCCTGTTGTTTGAGGGCCCTAGCTAGAGCATGCAGTGACACGGCAAAGGAAGAATGGGTTTGACCTGACGGAGATGGCAATATTTTCTCCTCCATTGAATTGCATACGAAAACCTGATTCTTTCAGACTGTTGTGAGCTAACAGTGCCAGCATGATGTTGACAATAACTTGAGGTCAGTACCAATGGCAGGAGTGCACAAGAAGAAGGGATCTTTCTCAGCAGAGGAAGCTAGTCCGACGGTGTGAGCTGCTTAATAATAAATGGCATGAAACGAGTTTTGAATGAGTTCATCATCATAAGAGTATCAGATCTAAGGGAGATGCTTTAGAATATTGTGAATACGACGGATGAGATTTCATAATGTGGGCAAGTGGATTGCTCCCTGAGGAATGCCCCTCTGTGGGTGATGTACCACATTGAGCATGTGGCACTGATTTGTATGGTAAAGGTGAGATCTAAGAATCCGCCATGTAATTGTATCCGCAATGTGTGTCGGCTAAGTCGCAATCCACATAGTGAAATGCCACTGTGAGGTCTATGGCGAGAATGGCTTTGAGCCGAGCTGAGCTCGGAGACCACAGGATGTCCTCATGTATGCGAAGCAGTGTGTTTTGGGTAGACAGGTGTGGGCGATAGCCAATCATGGGACAAGGAAGCACTTGGGTATCTTGGAAACGATGCTGAAGGTGATGGGAGGTCATGTGCTCCTTTACCAATGTTTATTAACAGGAGAAGAGAGTGTGATGGACAGGAGGTTGGCGAAGCTCTACAGGGGCTTTATCATGTGCGCACCCTTCTCCCACAGGTCAGAGAGGTAGTTGCACTGTCCATGTGAGGCTGTTGATGCACAAGTGCTCAGCCTCCGAGATGTTCTGAAGGGCTGTAGTTACTGAATTGGGCTCAGGGGATCTGCTGCTGATGTGTATGGCTACAGGAGCAATTTGAGTGTGTTCATAACAGAAAGTAGCAATTAGGCAAGCAGCGGAGCACATTTTCTCTATATGTCACATCCTCTTTCCTTGGTGATGTGAATCGGCTGCCTTGGCCAATCACCAGGTAGACAAGACCATTTCTTTCCTCCATTGCAACCATAGTGGGTATGGGCCTTAACTGTTTCTTGCCACATTGGCTTGCACTACATGACCACACCCTGAAGGTTAGCAAAATACCAGTCACTATCATTTTCTCCTATTCCAATCCACAGGACTTGAGTGGAGGGCACATGCTTTTGCTACAGGGATCCAGTGCTCCTTTCACTTTGCATATCGGCACAATTTCCCCAAAGCACACCTCTTGCAATGCCTGATAGCTCTTAAAAAAATGAGCAGGTGTGTCGCTTATTGAAAAAGAAGATATTTTTCTCCACATAAAATGGCGCACCAACTGCACTTACGTATCATGGTAGAGCTTCTAGTTTGACTGCCAATAAAGTGTGCGTGATTATTGCCTACGTGACTCTTGCCTACGTTAAAATATTTAAGGAGCCAATACCTTACTATACAGCACACACATTAGCATCGTTCTTGTCACAGCGACAGATTCAGCTTTTGGTTTCTTGGTGTTTCATATATGCAGTGGTCACCACACAAGCAGGAAATTTCACAACAGCAGTGGCCAAACACAACAAATATTTTAATGCACCGTGTAATGCAGACGTTTTTGCACAACTGAAATAACTTACAAATGCAGGTGTAAACAATAAACCCGAACTCCTGCGAAATATTGCACACAAAGAGTGACGTGCTAAACATATTTGCGTGCCACACGCAGACTCCTCGAGCTTTAGGAAAGCAATGCTGTAAGAAAATGATACAGAACCCCATCCCCCTTTTAACTGTGTCGCTGTGTAGGGCATCAATGATCACTTCCTTCCCTTTTTTACAGTAGTGATCAGTCGCAGCAATTAATCACCTGATGAATGATTGCAACTTTTTTGTTACAAACAGAAACTCTGCACAAGAGCCGTATTGAACCTAAGAGACAGAAAAAAACAAAGCAAAACAAAAACAGAGTTCTCCAATATAGACACATGGGAAACTCCGCTTCAAAATCTGCGCCATGCGAGCCCCCCCGTGCTTTGTTGAAGCCAACGGGCAAGTGTATTCGCATGGCACTTACTGGACAAAAAATAAACTTTGATAAATGTTTACTCTGTAACACAACCTCCTTATTTTACATTTACTCTGTAACAAAAGATAAGCTCACACTCGAAATGAGGAACTTTAAATTAAACAATGTTCACGTACGTTTCCACGGTTCTTCTTTAATGACTTACGGCAGTAGCCACAAGCAATCGAGTGCTAATACTTCAACTTCCTGTCAACAGATGGCAGGCTAGTCAACGTGCCCGTTTTTGCCCAGCACGGGGGGGGGGGGGGGGGGGGGGGGGCAACTACAAAACCATTTTTGATCCATGGAACCCATGGGGAGTTTCGCAACTGGCATATATAAGTAACTCTGAGGATGAAACATGTTCCATGCCCAGCCAGCAACAGGACGGAGCAAAACAAAAAGGCCACCTTTGCATAGAGTACGGCTCCTTACAGAAACAAAGTTTTCTTTGCTCCTAAGATATCATGTATGCCTCCCAAGTTTCCTGAAAATACTGCTCCTCTCACCCCATGGCAGTAGCAAAAAGCATGCGAGCGTCACCACTGTAAATACTATAATCCTAGTAGTGTGAGAGTAAATTTACACCCTAACTCTTGTCAGAGCAACAGATGACTTTGGAACAGTGTTAAAAAAAAGTTACAACAATGGAAAAGCAGATGTGTATCCTGGGGAAGCAATACCGGGGAAGTAACCAATCAACCCTCAAAACAACATAGTCTGTGAAAACACTGAAGGCTCAGAGTGGATGTAGCACTCTTAAGAATCCTGAACCTTCAGTCGCACACGTGTTGCATAATGTGAGGTTGAATAAAGAAACAAGGCATGAATTTTTGTATTCAGTGGTTATTCTGGTTTCCAGAACCTCAAAATATATACACCTTTTTTTCTCTTGAAGAAGTCTGGTGATTTTGAACTCCGCACCAAAGTTTTTTCCCAACACACCACGAGAGACTTTACACTGAGTATAGACATGCATTATTCAGCCACTAGCATCACTTTCTAACACTTCCACTGCCTAGGCCATACTGTGGACATGGGAACAAGTGCAAAGTAGAAAATTCTGCAAGGCTGCATCGCCCGCACAGTGGTTGCAAGCGATATCACAATTCACTGCACCCCGAAGCGAGCACTACAGCACACAATATCACAGACATTCCGGCCAATGCCACGTAGGGCGATCACTCCGGCCAAAGGCTGAGCGGGATGCGTCCGGAGCGGAAGTGGTGTGGGAAGATGACCTGGGGGTCGAGGGGCAGCGGCGGTGGCGCCCCCTTGCCACCTCTTTTGCCCGAGGAAACCGTTGGGTGAAAGAGGCGTGTCAGCTCGGTGCGCAGGTCCAAGCCACCCTCCCTGCGGATGACACGTGACAGATGCATGGGTTGCCCACTCCAGGGATTTCCCAAACCCCCAGGAGGACTTCGACACCCCCTCAAAAAGGTTCTGCAATCACAAGCCCCGCCCAGGGATTTATACACACCCCTCCAGCAGCTCTCCAACACAGCCCCCCCCTCCCCCCCCACCCCCCAAATCGAATTTCTGGATACCGTATTTTCGCACGTATAAGCCACACCAAAAATGCGAAAATTTCAGTGGCAAAGTGGGGGTGCGGATAATACGCGGGGTTTTTCCTTTAGTACAGCTTCACAGCAATGCGTGTTGTGCTGTGAAGCTCCCACGCAATGACATTGACTAAGCCTTCCATGGCAGCGACTGCACAAAACATACAAGGACAAGGAAGAAAAAACAAGGACGAGCATGCTCTAACTTAAACTGAATTTCATTAGAGAATTGTAACTTTCACCTTGCAGTCAGTGTTTTCTACACGCTAAATATGCACTTTTTCTGTCTACATGCGATGTGTTGTTTGAGCAGTAGCTTTGGGTGCAGCCTTTCCTGTATGAAATGTGTGGGCAATAAGCAAGGGTTTTGTTTTTTTCTTTTCCGGTGAGCTGAAAGTGGGGGTGCGGATTATATGCAGGGGCAGGTTATATGCACGAAAATAGGGTAAACCCCTGACCCACTCCACGCTTGTGAGTGAGTGAGTACAACTTTACTGAAATGAGAACAGTCCTGTGGGCGGCGCCCTCAGTCCGGAGCGCCATTGGAGCGGCCCACTGTCTTCACCCATTCAATCAGCAGCAGCTGCCTCCAAGAGCAAGAGCTGGTGACTTCGCTCTCCCACTGCTCCTCGGGAGATGTTGGGACAAGGTCGATGTCGGGGGGTTATTTTGACATTCCCATACCATGTGGTAAAGTGTGGCAGGGATGCCGTAGTGTCTGCGCTGGATCAACGCGATTGACAGAGAGTGCAACAGCAGCACTGGCTGCAGAAACCATACCGTTCCATACTAATATACACTGGTGGGAAATCTGGGGTTAGTGTCTAGGTGAGCTGCTCTGCAAAGAGTGCGCGTTCATGCACCAGGTAGGAATGTTCCACCGTTACTTGGCATGGCTCACCAACAAGCTCAAAGGTTGTGTACGGCTGCAAAAAGAAACAACAACATGATTGTAAAAGCTATTAAAGTTGTTTTATCAACAGAAAAGTGGAGCTACAAAATATTTATTTGTCAGGGGTTGTGCAGAAGCTTCATGCAAGACGAAGAAGGAAAAAAATGCCATCCTTTTTTGTGATTTTGGCTTCAAGAGCGAAAAGAAAGCCATTCGGCTAGCCAAGCCAAGTAGGAGAGGAATGTTGCTAGCTGCTATGTGGGTGCCCATGACGACATACAATTGGAATACCAGGTTTCGCTCTGGTATAGTATATTAGCATGAAACTCCACGGTAGAAAACCTGTGCTAACAAACAATGTTTGCATGAAATTACAGAAAAAGTACTTGTATTGTGTATTTATGCAAACACTGGTTAGCACTGGTACAGCGGTGGGTCATGTCAGTCAGTGCGGTTTCACCCAACAATGAAATGGGTGCAAAGTGCACGAACCAAACCTTGCACTCGGAACTGACACTGGAACGTCATTTCCGACTTTTCAGAAACAATGCCGACACCACGGCAAAAGCACCGACTGTGAGAGCGGTAACACAGCCTCCATCAGCTGGTGGCTTCTTGGATCGTGCTGGCTATTGGAAGCCATTTGCCTGCTGGCACCTACTACACTTGCCAATTCTTTCAAGCTGGGATGAGGCAGGGCAGTAACTATACGAAAGGGTGTACACACGTGGGAATTGCAGGACCCCTCCAAACAGGATAGGCACATGGTGCTGCACTAACTGGCTGGTTGCGAACGAACAAACACGCTCCACTTGGAGTTACTGCACCAGAGGAATCGTGAAACATTCCAAACTGTCATGCATACGTAAGCGCAGGTACGCAAGCGTTGCCGGTGGGAAATTGCTGTGGGAGACGAACTGTGCGTGTCCCAGAATCATAGCCGTTTACAGGACCAGGGTTTCTATATGGAAACCAGAATGAGCAAGGGCAACTTAGGTACACGTTGCCCTTGGGCTGCTGCATTCCTGTCAAGTTCCACGCTGTAACAGTGTACGGACTTCCAAGGGCCACCACTGTGTCTTAGCTCAAAGCAGGTTTGCTCAAAGACCAAGTGGCATGCACAAAGGTGCAACTGGGAAGTACAGCGGGCCCTTCTCTAAAGGTGGCATCAGTCCCCGGCAATGCGTTGATTAACTGTTCCACCTTCAGGCTTGGTTTTGAGGAAAACTGCAGGCAGTCGTTCGTGCAGCACTCACACCAGACTGGGAGGGCTCCAGCAGCTTTGCCCCCTGCTTCCCCAGCCCCGTGCGCCAACAGGTACTGCCCCGGTGGCAACCTGCACACATTGACGAGAAAAGGGACAGCCCGGTAAATTCATCACTATCATCAGCCTGGTTGTGTGCACTGCACTGCACTGCAGGACAAAGGCCTCTTCCAAACATCTCCAGCCGGTGTCTACCATGAGCTAACCGACTCCATATTCTTTGCCCCCGACTTTTCATAGTCCATCCCTCCATCGAACCCTTGTTCTGCCCCTATTTCGTTTACAAGTCCACAGTGCACCCATTGGACCGGTGGACTTCTTTCTACTCTGTGGCCCTACAGAGCCAGTGACTAGGATCACCGTTCCAAGCCCCCCGTAGTACATATTCCCTGCTGATTGTGGCATTGTAGCAGCGAGAGTGGCTTTAATTTCTGCTGGATCAGCGTTTACAATATGGCCACAAAAATCACCCGAACATTTCTCTACCCCTACTGTTGTGTTTTTGCTGCCAGGATTTTATTTTATTTTTTTCAGAATGGCACCGCTAATTTGTCCAGCAAAGTAAGGAGAGGGTTGGGGAGACTCACCCGGCCAGCTGCTCCAACAGTGCAGCCACTGGAGCAAACAGGGCACTCAGCCTGCAAGAGGGAAAATCGGCATGGCCCGACGTGTTTTTTAGAGCAGGGGCCCCACCGGCGCAAACAAAATGAGTGGTGCACACAAGGCGTGAATGACAAGTTTTGCTATGCCTGCCTGGTCAAGGGTGTTAAGAATCAAAGATTTACCAAAAAATAAATTTTGCCCGTTACTTTTACTAATGATCCGCCCGTTACTTTTACTAATGATCCAAAGTCCCGAGGAATGCCCCTGCCGGATATTACAGGTGTGCCTTGAGCATTTACAAAGCTGTCGCACCTCAAAGTCCTCTAAGCGGTCATTTTCAACATTTGTTTTTAAAATTCTGGCCTCGCTTCCTTGGACTTTTTTTTTATTTTTTCCTTCCATGAAACAACCACTGCCTAAATTCCTTTGGATGTACCAATTAGATCCAAATAACATTTTATGCATCTGAAAGCTTATGAATCTGGAAGTGAAGTAAACTCACAAAAATAATAGATTTGTTCATGCCAGTGTAGAATTCGTTCAGTTTATTTACCGAAATATTTTAGGGGCTCAGTTCCACTCTACAGTCTTTGTAGAGCACAAGGGATACAACGTATTCCAGTGTTTAGTGGGTCCACTATACCAAATGTGGCTGCAAAGAAATGCCATTACATGCCACGCAGCTTTAAACTTGCTCACGTAGGCAAAAAGCTGGCTGCATACATGCGCTCAAACATGGTACAATCCACTGATTGCGAAAACCTGAAGTGCCGATCTTTGGACTCACCAAACCTGGTACCACTTTGCTGCAGGAAGAGACAATGTCATGACTGAACGCAACTTCAACATTTCATATTTTATAGCGAAAAATTTCATATTGAAACTTTTCTTGCTTTTTCATGGCGGGTTTTTTGAGTGCATGCTTGCAAGGGACCAGCATTGTTCAATCTTTAGGTATGTTGATGATTACTTTGTGATTTTTACTTGTGATAGTGATGAATTTTTCTTTGCATTTACCCGAGTCTTGCACCCTTGATTCTGACCTACAAAATTCCACCGTGAAATTCAGTACAGTTTCTTGATCTAAGGTTTCATTTATCCGATTCCCGTAATTGCTGGAGATATGAGCCACGAAACATGAACAGCTCCTCCCCCTACTCGTATGCGCACTAAAGCTCACAAAAGAGACATAATTAGGTCATCCTTCAACACTTCCTTCCTTAAATCCTCTACACATACTTCTGAAGTTTCCTACCATCAACAGTGCACTTGTCCTCTCACTACCAGTTACCCCAGGCATGTTTTATCCATATTTCCAGCAAATAAGTTCAGACCATGCTAAAATAAAAAGCTGGAAGAAAAAGAAAAAGAAAAAAAATGTAGCTGTCGTGCCCTATACACTCAATTGCACACAACTTTAAAAAAGAATGGCAAGTGCACTGGTGTCAAGGTTGTTTTCTCAGCGCCAGAAAAGCTTGCTAGACAATGCTCCAAAGCGAATTTAAAGGGTTACAAATCTTGAGATGCATCATAGCACTGCAGTCAATTCACAGCCTACAAGGAGGAAGTTGTTTACTCATTGCCTTTGTCCTGAGGAAAAAAGTAAATCAGAAAATTGGACAGACGCATCAATGACCAACTTCAGAAATACCGCAACAACGTCGAGAAGCTCGTTGCTGCAAGGCACCTTGCTTATCACTGCCAGCAGTACAGTTGCAAACTCTGTATATTATGATAAGTATAGCTTGGTAGGCAATGGTCACAATAGAACTGCCTGGAAAATCATCAAGGCTTTAAAAACTTACTGGCTTAGTTGTGACAACTGCATTAACATGCCTTCTGTAGCGCTATCAAATAAGGAACTGCATTTGGCCAACCATTAATGAGGGGAGATTAACATAGCTTAAGTGTACTTGTTTTGTTTGTTATGAATCTACATATGTTCACGCTTTCAGTAAAACTTTCATTTGTTAGTCAGCGCTGTGTCTAGGTTCCTCTTTTGTGGCCTGTTTCAAGTGTGCTGTGCCTCAAGAACATCAAACACTTGCAAAGTGTTTAGTGCAACAGTTCATCAAATAAAGTGTTAGGTCACATTGCTACACTAGTAGGGACATTTCATGCTAGGTTTGCCATAAGTTCTTTCCACTTCAACATTAAAAAAAATATATTTAGTCAAAAACATTCCAACTTTCGTTAACACTTGTACTCTGAATGAAACGAAGTAAGTTCATTGGTACAATTTCACCATTTCCTTCACTTCAAGCAGTGGAAGAAACTGCTAACACTTCCAGATGTCCATCTGATGCACTAACCACACACCAGGATAGTATGCAAACCAAAGAGGGCTTCATTTATGTGTTCCTCGTGGTAACAGTGGAACTTCTTGTGCTGAGCCCGAGGACGCGGGTTTGATTCCTGGCCAGAACAGCCGCTTTTCTGATGGAGGCGAAAAGTGAAAATGCCCATGTGTTCGAGATTTCGGCGCACATTAAAGATCTCCCGGTGGTCAAAATGAATCTGGAGCCCTCCACTATGGCACGCCTTATCGCCTGCATTGCATCGGCGCGTTAACTCTCATTATGAATCATCAACAGTGAAAATTCAAACCTGGCAGACAGCTTAACACTGCACCATAGCCATAGGAGATCCCCAGCATCAGATGCAAGTGCAATGGCGAAGAAACTTACTTCAAGCACTAGCATCGATGTATTGATTGATTGTAGGGGTTTAACGCACCGACGCAACACCAAAACACCAACGCACCGACGCAATGCAGGCAATGAGGCATGCCTTAGTGGAGGGCTCCCGATTAATTTTGACCCCCCCCCCCCCGGGGATCTGTGCGCTGAAATTCCGAACACACGAGCGTTCTCACTTCTTGCGTCCATCAGAAAAGCGGCCGCTGCGGCCGGGAATCACAACCGCGTCCTTGTGCTCAGCATCGCATCAATTTAGCAAAACAGTCTCGAAAACTGGCCAGCTAGCACGTCGAAGATCAGCTTCGGCTGACACGCCGGGCTGAGACGGCTGGACGCTCCAAAGAAGCCCTGAACTAAGGAAACCGACCACTTGACTGCTTTCACCTAATCACATTTCATCTCTCCCTCTCTCCAAACTCAACAAGTACACGCAGTATGCTGTAATGGCGTCGACGAGCGATGGCCCAGCATGAATGGCACCCACCTGTCACGTTCATCGTCACAGGGCTGCCGTTCCACCTGCTCCACCAGGAGGACCTCGTTGCTGGGCACGTCCACCCGGACTGCGGACAGGGAGACGCACGAGCCACAGATCAACAGGAATGTCGACACTGTTGGCTAAAATGGCCACTTAACAGCATTCACAATGGAATGGCTGCAGACACTGTGGAGGAGTAGTAGACGCCAGGGAGAGAGGATGCGCCCAAGGAGCAGTGTGAGGAGAGGGGGTCAATCAGGAAACCAACCATAGGCGGAGAGTTTTCATTTTCCCGGGGGGGAGCAAATAACGCGACATTCAACTTGGCTTCAAATCTTATAGCACTGCGTATTCAGAAATTCTGAATAAATTTTCGAAGTGTTTCGAAAACATGCAGCGGCGCCCTCGGATACCGGCGACGTGCTTTCCTGCACTACTCCAACGACCTGTGGCTCAACGGCAAGAAGAAGATGCTTTCTATGGGCAGTGCCTCAGAGCTAACTCTGCCTCGGTGCTTCCATTTTCGCATACTGATAACCTTGGGCGCTCAAGCTGTCCCGGTCAACGCTCTCTAGGTAAGAAAGCCTCGCTTCGATTGGCATAGTCCCTGAGTACGGTTACTGGTTTTCTGATCAAGTGATGCACAAATTGAACTTTTGTGAAACCTTTAATGTTACTCTTTTTCTCTCTACATGGGACATAAGAAAATGATGAATTTGTCTAGCTTCACGTTCCTAGAAGACGAGTAAACCTTTCTTGACCAAAAGGCGCTGACCTTGCAACCCTGGCGATGCTGTCATGCACAAGCACTGATTTTGGTCTCAACTCCTTTTATACATATACTATACTACTAGGCATGACATGCCCTTCTTGCAACCCATATCTGAGATTCTTGTGGGTGCGTGCAAGCAGATATGCTTGGCGCAAGTGCTTCCTAGAAGCGAAATTCATGAATTCTTTAGTACTGGGAAAGGGGGTTGGGATGATACCACCATGACATGAAGGCATGCAGTGGAGGGTTTATGAATCCGGCCCATTTTTCGTGCATTGCATTGCCCGAATATGCTGGGATTTTTAAATTTCTTTAAGAGCTGACATGAAGGTCCATGAAACTGCTGTTTAGATTTCTTGTTCATGAGGGAATTGTGCTAATTATATAGCTCGCCAGAATATTGGCCTCGTGGCGCCACCTACGAGTGACGTCACTTGTGGGACGCCAGGTCGTGCTGTTGTCTGCTACAGCACATTTCCTGTGCGTATGCGGAAGCATGTTTTTTTCTTGTGGCCAACGTCTCCCCACTTGTGGATTTGATGCAAATTATTCCAAAAAGTGGTCTGCAGACCAAATAATCTGGGCAAGCAATCAGCAACTGGCTTGTTCCCGGCAGCACCACCGGATTTAGGTAGTTGCTACCATCGCGACCCACAGCTCGTACGCAGCCAGCGCAGCCGAGGATGATGCAAGTGATGCCGAGAAAAGTACACTGTAAATTCATTACCAAATACTTGTGACGGGACATGTACAAGACTATGTGTGCAAGGAAACACCTTGCAGAAGTGACAGAAAAACGTCGCTCACTTGTGATCGGTAAATGACTACGCGAGAATGGTGATCAGATTGCTTCGCCGCACATGCTTAAAAGTGCTGCTGTGATCTGCAGTTTGGTTTAAGCAGCGCCTATTTCCCCTACAATGTTTTTATAGTCATGCCCGGCTTTGATTAACAATCACTGCCGTAGCCTGTACTCTGCAAGGCTGATATGTTTACTTTTCGCGACAACTTGTCTGCAATGTATGAACTGTATAAACGCGAGTTTTCAATGCCTTTGAGCGGGTTCAGACAAGGCTATATTTAGTTTTCATTAGGACCTCAGCGTGGGAATTTATAACTGCAACGTGAGCAACATAATTACAACGTAATTACAGTGAGCCGGCCTTTCTCTAGCATAATTTCGAAACTCACAACTGCTTACTGAAGGCGAGGCTGTGTACGAGGCGAAACACGTCATTAATGATTTCACGTCATTAATAGGAAACCTAGCGTTGGGGACCCCCAAGAAGTTATATCCCAAGTTAGAACCCAGTTAGAACCCAAGAACCCAAACACAACATGCGCGCGCGCGACGAGGGTTTTCTCCAACAGCTCGCAGCCAGCTTCGGATGCACGTAATTGAATGTTGGGAACTTTAGGCTTAGCGTCTCAGCAGATAGTATTTCATCGCCGCTATCGTTACAGTTGCGAATGACAGTCCCTAACTACTTTTCACCGCACTGTCACCCCCCCTTCTCGTATGTGGAACTCTTTATCCGTGGTGATTGCCGTTTGAGCGATCGATGATCAAGATGCCCGGCACGGCCTCGGCCGATTCTTGCGCGCAGGTATTGCCACCCTTCGGTCACTTGCCACACTGCGTGTGAACGGGCCAGCACCTCCGCGGCCGGTCTGCGTAAATCGCAGCAGATATTTCAACATCACTTTGAAAACCACACCTGATGACACTACCTAGCACAATTTTCCACCACACTAACGTTCACTTTTACCAATCTAGAACTTCTTTTCGACAACTTGTGTGATTTTAAAAAGCGGTGACAAGATGTTGCTCCCGCAACCTCTGCCGCTTTGAGCCGCCCCGTTGGCCGTGTGAGCAGGCACGGCGGGTGTGTGTGCAGAGCGTTTCTGCGAGCAGTTCTGCTTCATGATTTCCTGCTTTACACATTTCTTGCAAACAAGGGATATCCAGAAACTTAACTCGGCGATATCACACTAGTCTACATTGTTGATTGGGGAAACAAGCTGCAGCTCATGTTTCGATCGCATACGTCATACACCACCAAGTTGTCTTCGGATAATGTACCACAGTTGATAGTGTTACAAAGTCCCCATGAGGTCCAACTGCGCTTGACGCACTGAGAATTAACTTCAAACGACGGAAATTAACACGAAAATACTTTTAGAACGCACTTCCTAAGCGAAGTGTCACACGCTGCAAGCCAAATGTGCAGCAAGGTAGGAATGGTGATCCTGCAAGTGACGTCAAAATGATCGCAGCGCCGGCCTCAGTAGTGGGCCTCACGGCCAATATAGCTATACTTATGCACTGAAGCACTTGTGGCTAAAGTCACTACAAGAGGTGAAAGCTAACAGCAGCAGCATAGCTTGTTTGTTCTTGTTTTATGCCACATGAAAAGTTTGCAAAACCCTGTACACGAGCATTTTATTTTTCTACAGGCCATAGCTACTGAAGCATGCTTGCGAAATTGCAAACTTCAGTTTTCTTATGGGAAACTGCTCAATATCTGCTCCGATTCGAAAATATCCGCTTTTATTCGGAACTATTCGAACAAAATTATTATTTGCTCTGTATTTGCTTCGAAAGCAAAAAGCGCTATTTGCACACAGCTACTTGTTAAGACCTCATGATGACATTGCTGGCAACGACGCAGCACAAACAGATAGACGGAGAACAACACAATTCTGTGTTCCTATGCCGACTCAATTAAGCCCTCACAGCACTCGCAGCCACTGTGAACTTGCCGAAGCTATCGTGGAGGAAGAGGAGGGCTAGGAGGCATGGGTGCGACATAATGAAAGAGAGGGGGGTCACTTCTCATCCACTGTAATGAAAAACAGTGCGTAGATGAGGATGGAGATGGGAATTCACAAACACGAAAACTGTTTTTTGTCATAACACAGCCGAACCAACTTGCCCAAGTTCAACCTTGGCCTAAACACACTCCTCATCCCTTTCTTGTAAATACTATAGTTGTTCATCTTCATTATCATTATAATCATCATCGTCATCACATTCACCTGGTGTAGCAAGCCTGCAACCAGCTCAGCTCAGCTCACATTGCCGGTTTCACTAAAGATCGTTCTCTCCATCTCTCTCTCTTTCGTTCCCTTTACTACCAGAGTCAACCTCCGCGAAAACTGTGGATAAAATGGCCCCTATGCGTGCTTTGACAGCAAACGTGGTAGCAAGGGGAAGCCTTTGTGTAAGCAACATCCACTTGTGTGGTATCATTATACACAGATGGTCTAAAATTGGAGCTAACACAATACTTGCTTCGGTGCCAGTTTCTGAAAAAAATCCCGGGCCATCTTGAAGCCTGGGGAGGGGCAAAGCATGCAGTGTGTAAGCGTATTCTTGGCGCCTTGGCGCTTTCGCCAACCGAGATGAAACCGTTGGGGGGGTAGAGATATACAGCTTTGCTGTAAAAGTTTGTCTTTGAAGCATGAAGCTCTCTAGTGCAAGGCGTTAACGAGTGTCCCGGTGTTTTTTTTTTAATAGGTGTTACGTTCTAGCGCGAGGCATAAGCGAGTGTCCCAGTGTTTTAGTACTGTGACTACATGAGACGACGATTACGACGACGACAGGAGACGCCAACAGCCCCAGCCCCTAAGGGGCTTCGCTTCTAAAACAGCGGCTCTGGCACTGTCCAGCACACTTCTCAGTCTTGAGACTGACCCTACACACTGAAACCACTCTTTCGTCCCCTTCCCTTGAACGAGGCCACCGAAAAGCCAGCCCAGGCCCACAGCAGACTCACCCCTGAGCAGAGCCGGGAAGAGCAGGAGCCGTGCCGCGTGCTCTGCGCACTCCAGGCCACTCCACTGCTCCGCACCCAGGGGCGACTGGTACTCGGGCTTGCACACCACCGTGCACTGCCAACAGGGGCATGGGAGAAGAGGGTGGGAGAAAAGGCGGTGCCCTGTTTTCAGCGCAGGGAATCTCTCCTGGGACTCTCACAGGAGAGCTCACAGCTGCGAGCTCCTTTAATCCTTTGCTTCCTTCGAACTGGAAGGCCCGAGAGAAGCCCCTTCTCCTCAGAAACTAGGACTTCATTCGTGACTGTGTTTAATTAAAACAAGCATGGGTGTAAAACTGGTGTGACCACGGTGTCCCAACTTCATGCGCCACTACGGACCAATCTAAGATCCCGTAAAACCAGCTCGAAATAGCTTTCCTTTCATTACTGTAATCACACTCATTCTGGTGCTTTACAGCCCTGATGAATTAGTTAACTGATTGGTTCATTATGAAATACATTATTAATTATCATTGCTTGTTATTAAGTAAATACATAAATGAGGTAATTCCACAAACACATTAACCCGTAACATTTCATTCGAACTCCTCAACCAGCACCTTACGACTGTTTCTTTATAGACACGTCCATCACTCTGGTGCACTCTGAGAAAAAGCTTGATCATATTGCTGAATGCCGTTGATCCCATCACCTTCAAGCACAAACATCACGATGTTCCAAACTTAGAACAACACTTACCGCATGGTAAAAGAGCAAGAGCATGGGCTTGGAATACTGCTAGCCTACTACAGGCAAGGGTACATTTGAAGCACATAAACTGCTGTTGTTCTAAAGGCAATCCAAAAAACCTATCTTTGCTGATTATTGCGAGAGAAGCATAAAAACTCAAGGCAGAATATACTAAGGGAATATTTTTTATTTAGTCCACAACTAAATACCCGAATTCTACATAATCTTGTTTCGAATGCACAGCCTTATTGAAATTACTCCAGGCTGCATCCAGTGAAGTGATGTACATGTGACCAATTTTGGAAGAAACGACCACTCGTCAGTTGCATCAGCTTGTATCAGTTGAAGATGATGAAGCGGGCCTACTATCATCATCTGAAACAGCAAGCTTATCATGCACAATAACACTTACTGTGCACGATAGATACTGCTGCCTTTTGTCTCTGGCCTATTTTGTGGAATGTGACAGACCCGGCATTACCCGTGCCGAATGTTATATACAAGATTTGCTCCCACAAATTTCTTTTCTCGTGCGTCGTTAATGTAGAAACATCCGAAACTGCACTTAACACACAAGGCCAACATTTCCTCAAATGTCCTCGCCCAAATCGATTAGACAATCTCAACGTTTACTACACCCTTCCCCATTCTATTCACACAGACCCCAGCCTCGACCTTACACAATCGTGAGACTCTGTGGAGCCTTCGAGAACTAACAACCGCAGTGCAAGTGGGGTGGGGCTGGTGTCACCAACAACCATGCATTCACGTTCCGACCACCTACCAGCATGCTGCCGGGGTCAATGCCGCACTTCCACGCCTGGTGTTGCAGCAGCAGCCGCTTGCCGCCCGGTGAGAGCTCCCAGAGGTCGACCGACCAGGCACTGTCCCCATCCTGCGACAAATATCCCCTATGTTAAAAAAGGGTCTTAAAAACAACTTCTTTTAATTTTCAAATAAACTGTGTGGAACTTGTCAGCCTTGGTGCATTTTTCTCGGTGATTTCAAATATGCCATTATTTTTTCAGCTGGTCAATAAGTTCCCGAGATAATTTGAGATAATTAGCCATTTTTGGAGGAACAGTAGACAAAACAAGGTTGGTCATAAAACTGTAATGTTTGTATTTTCCAGTACTATGAACCCTGGTGAGTGCAATAAGAGAAACGGTTTCTTGATGCATCGCTTGGAACTAATTTTACAGCTCATTAAACTTTGGTGGCACCAGTGGCAAGGAACCATTTTGAGTGTGCATTTCAAACACCGAAATTTAACGAGCTGTGAAATTAGTTCCAGGCAATGCATCAAAAAAACTGCTTCGATTATTGCATTCACCAGGGTTCATAGTGTTGGGAAATATAGAGATTAGTTTTATGACCACCACTGTTTTGTCTATTGTTTCTCCAAAAATGGCTAATTATCTCTAATTATCTTGGGAAGTAATCAACAAACTGAAAAAATAATGGCATATTTGAAATCAGTGGCAAAAGGCAGCACGACTAACAAGTTTCACGAAGTTTACTTTAAAATTAAAAGAAATTGTTTTTAAGGCCAGTGACTTTCTACTTTCTTTACACCAGCTGCTTGTTTTAAAGGAAGCACCTTGTACTAACTGTGATGTTCAGGCTTCGTGCGGAATGGCGGAGCGAAGCGAGCAAATTAACCGGGCAAACGTCGCCAGCAAGACACTCTAGCTCAGCAGGCATGCAGCCGCTGCATCAGCACTCAGCCACTTCATTTATTTAGGGGCCAGGAGAAAAAAATACATACAGAGAAATGGAAAAATTAAAGCCGTTCCACTCAAAATTAAAGCTATCGGAAGTGCAGAGCAGCGATTCACCATAATGGGCTGTAGCGCCGCTATCCGCTCACTGCTCCCACCCAACGCATTTCAAATTTCCCACCTTCGCAGTGCCCGCACGCCCCCTGCCTGAAACTGCGCCAGCGGGAGTTCTGTTCTCTTTGTGCTTGCTTTTCCTCCCACACCTGCCGGCTTGCACTGCCACTTTTTTTCACGTACTACCGTAAAAGCCAACCCAACCAGCGTTCCTAACTAAATGAACACGGGCACTGCCGGTTAATTATGTATATTTTGCCTCAAATGTACCTGCAGTTTTTTTTGCGTTAAGGGGGGACGCGGCTTTCAATTTCGGAAAAATGACCAAAACATCGTTTTTTTGAAACCCACATATTCGGCTTCTATGTTTCCTATTCTATGCGTCTGCAAAGTTTTTAGGCTGAAAAGCGTCGCAAAGTGGCATAAAAAAATACCTTTGTCAGGCGCGGTGACAAACTACAGTTAAACCTCGTTATAACGAAATTGAAGGGGCGCCACGATTTGCTCGTTATAGCCAATATTTCGTTATAGCCGTAGCCGACATTTACTGCGAATATTATGCATTGTAGTAACCTAAAACAAAAAGCCGGCGAAATAGCATCTTGCTGCCCGGCGGTAGTAAGTAAAATAAACACATTCCGGAGGTAAAGCGGAAAAGTCACGAACCTACTTTATTGCAGTTCAAAACTCGTATTTAAAACAGACTTGGCTACGAAGAAGTCTGTAATTGGACGTTGATGCACCTTC
The DNA here is from genome assembly GCA_013339765.2 of Haemaphysalis longicornis. Lineage (NCBI taxonomy): Eukaryota > Metazoa > Arthropoda > Arachnida > Ixodida > Ixodidae > Haemaphysalis > Haemaphysalis longicornis. The sequence goes on from JABSTR010002238.1 coordinate 23,718, forward strand.
CTGATGCGAGCGATGGCTCCCTCAGCTGCGGCCGCTATGTTCACAGCATCTTTGCCGCCCTCGTGCACGCCGAAGTAGCGGCGCAGCACGTCCACCGCATCTAGCGCCTCCGACGCCGTCCTTAGCGCTTCTTTTCAAGCCATTGCAACAGCGCTGACGATGGACTCTCAGTAGCGTACTAGCTCACGATGGTGGACAGCGTACTCGCCATCCACACGTCAAAGTCTCTTGCCACCTTACCCCGGAGTGCACTAGTCGCCTTACCTTCCTTCGCGTATACCCAACTCAGCTTCCGTTTTATCTTCTCTCTTAGCGACGGCTTTATCATAGCTGTCTTCTGTTCAAGCGTGGTAGTGTACCTTCGATAGAGGATGTGTCTCAGTCGCTTCCCGCCTGTCGCACTCGCGTTTTTGGAATCACGCGGGCAGTACGATAAAAGATAAGGCAGAAGACTGCCAAAACCCACACACAAAAAACTACGCAGCGAAGTCGGCGATACGAACAGGGGAGAGGAGGGGAGTGGAGGGGGGAGAGGAAGGCGACGCAACTGCGCGCGCCGTGTGCATTGGGGTTCTTCTCGGACTCACCGCGGATAGTCCGCGGATTCCCCAAAGCCATAGGGATACGTGGGAAAATCGAACGTCGGACTGCTTCTCGGGGAGCCCGCGGTGAGTCCACGAGACTGTAAATAGTGCCGTGCGCAGCGAGAGGAGGGTGGGGGCTTCGCGTGCGGAGCGTCCGCATGGCGTGCCTTCCTGCTTCGTGCGCGTGGCGCAAGTTTTGAACAGCTAATACCGTTGCCGCGTCGCGCACTGTCTCAAATCCACGTTGCGCACTGTTGTAAAATTAGCTCAAATTTGATTTCTCAACGAAATTTGTTCGTTATATCCCGTAACAAACAGGGAAATTTTACCTCGTTAAAACGAGGTTTTAAATACATTGGTTTCTATGGGACTTTCAAGGGGAATTATGATTTGCTCGTTATATCCATTATTTCGTTATAGCCCGTCTCGTTATAACGAGGTTTAACTGTATCAGCGCAAAAGGGCGAAAAAACGGCAATTTTCGGAGCGCTCTATCTCCGCAACGGTGCCACCGGGCGCGGCCATTTTGATATGGTTAGATTGGTCGAACGATAGTCTTTCCGGTTCTGCTCGTCTCTTTTATCATCGTTCATTCACAAACGCCAAACGGCAGAAAAGAAACGACGCACAAAACGAAGCTAGCAATAGATGCTGAAGCGCTATTGGTCCTCGTCGGGGCGCAGAACATCGACCCTCCTGATTGGATGTCACGGGCGCAATGCAAGATGGCGGCCGCCTGAGCTGCGTAGCGAGCGGTTTGAGTTCATTTTCGCCGCTTCGCTCGGCCGAGTTTCTGTTCAATCTATGGCATTCAACACGGACGTTATCGCGGTGGGAAGAATGCCGGAGATAACGAGCCAGATTACGGGAAGTTGTGTGGCTCGAAAGGAGGAGGTCATCGAACGCTTCGTGGTGCGCGTGACTCTACCGTCGCCAGACCCCGGAGGGTGACGCGGTGTGCGTTCTGTGTGTGCGCGCTTGCGATAGCGGTTCGTGAAGTGAACTTTTAGTCGGATTTGCGATGTTTACACGCTTAGTTATTGCTGTGTTTTGACTGTGGGCTCGCTAGCCTTGAGAAAGAAACGGTCGACGCGTCAAACGCTGCTGCGCGCGCACGGCATAGCCGACGCGCATTGGAGCATCACATGACTGGGCAACCGGTTACGATTGAACGCCAGTAGTTGTAATTAATGCCTGCGACGTTAGATTTAATCTTAAAAGCGACCTGACCAGCCATATCAGCTATAATCAAAGTTCGATATGTCGCGGTAAGCGTGCGCTGCGATGCGCGCGAGCCATATCGCCCGTATTGCGCAACGTTTCCCGTGCACTTGTAATTTTCATGCAAACAGGTTTGAGTTAGTAATATAGGAATAAAAATATGTTCTCTGCATTAAAAATGTACGTTTGTCGCAGCATTTAACAGTGATTTTTTAGTGAAATTATTGATTCCATTGCTTAGGGCATACTGGCTTTGCTGCGAGAAATATTGGATGCCTTGAATGTCAAAAGTAGTAAAAAAATATGCTCTTGCATTGAAGTTGGGAGTTATGCAGAATACTCTACCAAGCTTCAAAGTAGCTCATTTTCATCCTTGTGGTATGCAAACTTTTGGCAATGAACACCTGCACGTATGAGTGCTAAGTTGATGTGCCAGGCAAAATGATAAAACATAAAAAAAGCCAAAAATGTTCATATTTAAGTAAAAAAAATGCTTAACTTGTTGCCATGGTGACAACACTGCAAAAGGAGGCTGTTCAGTGCGATACAGCCAACCAGCTAACCTACTTTGCATTGAAAGCCCATTGAAACCCATCTCCCCCTTCATTTGGTCTGCAAAGTGGGGTATGTACTCTTCACAGAGGAGCTGAAAATGATGTTTTCTGGAAAGAGAAAGGCTGTAAAAGGTACTCCAATTTCAAGGCAAGGCATTCCAGAAGCCCCATGTTCAAAAGGACATGAAAGGCTACAACCGTGACGACTTTTGATAAGTGAAACCTATGTTGCAACTCTGGAAGCCGTTTTCCCTCAACAGTTTTTTTTTGCCACCTGTGTCGCTTTACCAATCCGGGATTTCTTTGTGACCGCTGGGTCTATTTTGATTCCGTTTCTTGCATTACATTCCGCAGTACATGATGAACAGTTCAGGTCGTGACACTCTTGGTTTTCCAGATGTGTTTTTTGTGATTTTTTTATTCAAATAATCGTTCACAGTCAACATGCCTATTGCACATTAACCTCTAAAAAATGAAAACTAAAAAACATTGTGTTGTAAAAAAAAATTCTAAAACTGTCACGACCTCGTCCATTCATTTGGGAATGCAAAGCACTTCGAACAAGTTTTCTATCGTGTTTTATAAGCCGCTCAAGCTCGGTACAAGCGGAACAGAAAGAAAATTTAATACATAAAAAAGTTTTCAAATATTAGTTTGAAATTTTTATGGTGTTATCACGGAAGCATTTCCAGTTGCTGTGCCAATTTTCATCCAAATCCATAAAGAAATAAAAAAGTTGATTTCGAAAGCCACGTCCCCCCTTAAACAATGAGGAGATGTGAGACAATTGTGCCAGTGGTTCACGAGTTTCGAACGCTTATGACTATATAAACCGCTTGGCTTTCGAAGCCTCTGTGGAACGCCGCGATTATAGAACGCCGAGTGGCTCTACTTGGGTCTAGCGAGCGAGCTACGACAACAAGGCGAGCCCCTAAACTGCTCTGCACTTAAAAAAAGCCCCAACACGTGCCTACTACTGTACAGCAAGTACTGCCCCATCAACACTAAACTACAACGGTGACGCCATATGTGGAAGCCCTCGTAAACGTGGTACAGTCAGGCAGACAGAACGGTGGCGCCATCTGTTGATGCCTGCATTAAGTAGCAGGTGAACACCACACTAACACGAGAGCCTTAGTTGCCTTCCAACTAGTTACGCCAGGCTGAAATTGTCCATACTAGCTTCACTCATCGTCCCCATCCTCCATCAGCAAATTCTCGACAAGCTGATCCCGTCTCCCATTCAAAAATGGTTCCTACATACCACGCACAAATTTGTCCAGCGAGACTCGGAACGTTCACCCGCAACACGTCATCCTCTGTCGGCGAATTGATCACATTCCAAATTCACCGTGTGTTAACCCATATTTTCCTTGTACAGCCATCTCTTTCTCTTCACTACATTACAGCCCTTTAGGCTGACTGACCTTGAACTCACTTTTGGCCAAATGATCGAGCTCCCCAGCTTTCTTTTAAGTCGAGCCACCACTTGGATTACCTGGCAGTTGCCGTTGCTAAAAAAACAGCAGGATTGCCATAATTTATAAAAAACAAAAGGGTCAGGGGAAGGCATTAAAGAGGATCCAGCAAGCAGCAACCCACCCGAGTCTGTGCAACAGTGTCGCCCTTTACACCGGCTTTGGCCTCTGCAACACAAAGATCACGAGCGTCAGAACACACAGAGATGGGGCCCACAGGTTTTACAGGTGGCAAAGGAGGACACACACAGTAATCTCCACAAAGAAAGTTAATGTACCACACAAGCGACATTCGTCAAAAATGAAATTGGTGCCACCACAAAAAGTATGAGGACACCTGAGCACTCCTTAGAAGTTATGAATGCGAAAGCATTTATGACCTAAACTGAACGCTGATGAGTGCTCTTCTGAGGTCGTATGTTGACGACGCAGCCAACGGAAATTTATAAATCGGCCATGAACCTCTGACAGTAGCTGCTATCGTCACTGGCCAATCCCAACAAGGTACTGAACGGGTATGCTGTTAAGCCTATATTCGTCTTTAATGTGTGGTTACCTTAACGTTGCGCCCAACAATGTACTGAGCAGCCTCAAACTTATTGCACTCTGAGCTGCATGTACCAGTTGCAGACGTTTTTTTAATCGAAGGCCACCACACATTCACAAGGTACGCCTTTTCTCAGCTAAAGCCATCAAGCCGAAATGGCATCGCAAATGTGTCGTTAACAATTCAAGAGACACTGGGTTCAATTCACATCCAGCAACAAGTTTCTTTTTTTTTTTTCATTTTATTTTAAATTCAATTACTTTCCTTTCATTCTCCCTGCCCAGTCGGCAATTTCAGAAGCTATTTTGCAGCTACAGATGCCAGACCGCGGCTTCTCTGCCAAGGGGGCCACTTAATGCCTCTGCATTAAAAACCACAAAGAGCTTATTAAAACAAGTTTCGCACTTCTGCATGTACAAGATGCATGCCCTCATCGACAACACCCTAACGTTGGTACATTAAAGGAAGCAACTGCATGTTGCGAAATTCAAAGTATTGAGTGAATAAATTTAGAACAATATGTTGCTGGACGGAGCTTGAAATTGTTAGTTTGAACTGCACCCTCCAAATACCGTACCTACTTTCATAAAAACTTTCTGGCAGGAAATAATATACACATGCAGGGAACGTGTTCACTGCACAAGGTAATGTTCATCTCATGTGGTGGCACCTTTCAGGTGAGCTAAAATCAAGGGGTAACTCTAAGAAACTTCATAATCCCACTTTCCTTGAGCAAAAATGAAAGATTCGGGGGTGCACATCAAGTTGAACAATTATGCACTTTCATGTAACTTCCAGGATGGGCAATAAAAGGCACGAAAAATTAGCTTGATTAATGGAATCTCCCAGGCATCCTCTCACAGCACAACGAAATATTCCCTTCTTCTCAACCCTCTGCTTAGAGGTCCCTGTCTCAGCACTGATGCCAGGCATTATTTTATTTATAACACCTTTATTAACTTTATTTTTGACATTTGTGCAGCGAACGTCTCCGCACACAAAATAATATCCCGAAATGTGGGTTCCATTAATGGCATTTTGTGCAAAATATGAACCTACGAAAAGTGTCTTGAGCACAAAGGGTGCAAGTGTGTGATAATAAATGAGCACACTTGGCAAAATAGGTCCACCAGTATGCTGGTGTTCACACCTTTTTGCCAATAAAGCTTTATGGGAGTAACATAGCACGGGGCTTGCAAGTTTTTCATTTTTCCCGATATCCCATACACATAAATAATTACCACTTCAAAACGAGTGTCAATGTTACTCATAATTTGATGAAAAAACATGGAAGTATGGTAGTACACAGCTAAGCTTCCTTATCAAGAGAGTGTTGACCAGGACTGGGTAGGCACAAACACTTTATCAGGACGCAAAAAGGGAAGCGTGGCGTGGTACGTCATTGCAATCTGTATACTCAGCTGGAGTACCATGAGATGGCATTTCTGCACCCATTTAAATAACGTTTTGTGGGCAGGTTGGCTGCTTAGCATATGCACCGTGGTTTTTTATCGTGAATCGTGGACAAGAATCACTGTCTTGAAGGAGGACCTTGACGAACCAGTTAAACAATGTGTACCCATTGGGCTGATCAATTAGTACTGACTATCACTCTAGTAGAGCTATTAGTATAATATCGGTCCGACATCCAGAGTTCACCCTCTATCGATAGCTTTTGCCAAATCCCCATCTACTAGGGCTACTTGGGCTGAAGGTCCCGTAACGGACGTAAGATTAGATAGATCTTGAATCTGAGTTGGTTTGAACGGATTGCCAATGGATGCCGCGTGTCTGATGGCATTCATCTACACCCGAGATCCCCTATCGCCGCCAATAATGACGCAAGGGTGGAGTTAGCCGAGATCAGAGGCTCTCCCAAAGCACCTTCCTTTGCCCTCCAGCTGCACACATTGCAAGCAAGCAGTGCATTGTGGGTTCTGCGAGGGCAGAGATAAGAGATTTGTAAGCAGCACAAGAGAAATTTTGACCTTTTGCCCATCGACAAACTGTGCCAGCACAATTTGTGCACGGTACATGTCGGGACTGCGAACTCACCCCTTTTCTTTTCCTCCTCGCCGACGACAATGCCCCCACTCCTGGTGGGGCTGTTACTGCCGCCTTCTTCGTCAATGACGAGGTCAGCGCTTCTCGGGCTGCTGCTGATGCTTAGGCAGTCCATGTCACTGCACAGGCAAACACATTGCTTTTTCTCTCTCTCTCCCTCTCCATAAAAAAACTGTCGCCAACTAGAAATCTCCACCCGTGAAACCATTCCAATCAGGTGATTTTGCCGCCATGTTAGGGCGCAACATTCTTAGTTGTCCGATGTTGTGTGTACGACACGAACTGTTTTCAGTACTTCCTCCAACCTCCCCATTGCTCTTTAGGTCGGTGTTGTTTTGCATGTGCGTCGTTATTTTTTTTTTCTAAGTCACTATTTGTCCAGATACGCGTAGCGATTATATCGACCTTATACACTGACCCCTTCCCTACTGCAGTTTCTGTGGTGCATACTTACAAGCACTATCTGCTTGCCTCAGAAACTCTTAGGCTACAAAATGCATCAGTCATGCACCTATTGTTGTGTCCGAAGCTGTAACATTGAGGACAGTCAGCTGTACATCTTCAGTACATGTGGGGTGGACCACGCAGACAACGGGAAACAAAAGTAGGAAAAATATCCTGGACATGGCTTACAGATGAAATGCAAACATCACAATTTCAGTTTTGGTGCTCAGGTCGTGGAGCTGTCCTTTCTGCAACGGCCACGTGAGCCTAACTTGATACAGAAAGTACTGCAGCTGGCAGATTGAAGAACGAACTATGAATTTCTCAATTTCTATCCCATGTGGCCACCTCGTGGCTAGATTATCGCTGGCAGCGGCTCTTGATGACGGTGGCTGCAGTGAGCATCGGAACCAAATAGGCAACTACAGCGCAGACGGTTCGTAACGTGGCCATTTACATTGCGGAACCAGATGCTATAACACAGGTAGTTGTAACCACCAGTCCATCTTCTTGCAGAACTCACTAAATAAGCGTACCATTGAAATGCGGGAGTGCGGAGCACAATAACAGTTAAAGCATGGTTTTTTGAGGGCTTACTGATTGACTGACACCTTGTTTCACGATTGCAAATACAGTGTCCTGCCATTCACACACCGTGTTCGAAGAGACGTGACAACCACACTGCCCTTTGCATTGGCCCACCTCTGGAGTCACTGAGGCGTGCTAGGACACGATCTGCCCCTACCAAAGGGTTGTGCCGATAAGCACCAGCCTTTCACACTGCTAGCAAACAAGGTAGCACGAAAATAAAAAAAGAGAGGGGGTGCTTGCGTTCTGATCGTGCTGTGCCAGCGCTATTAGCTGGGCTTTTGCCACTGTGGCATCCAGAAGAGTACTGCAGAAAGTACTCTTCTAAATGCCAAGAAACGGCAGTCACCTTTCCTCAAAAAACAAAACAATTATATTAAAGCCCCATTCGCTATTTTTGATTGATTGATTGATTTGATTGATTGTAGGGTGTAACGCACTCACGCAACGCAGGCGATGAGGTGCGCCGAACTAGAGGGCTCCAGATTAATTTTGACCACCTGGGGCCCTTTAATGTGCGCCAAAATCTCGAGCACCCATTTGCTATTTTTGCTGGTTGAGATGTGCAGTGGCACATAAAGGAAAAGGTAGAGGAACGCGTTGCCGACCGACCGGCCGTCACGTCTGTGGGTCAAACAATCTCCTCCCACATGCCTTGTACACAAAGCCTTCCCCGCTTGTTACTCACACATGCACGCATGCACGCGCTTCACTACGCAGCAATTTACAGCCCTTGCTGACGACTTACACGAGCCCATCATTGGGTTCCATCGGGTCGTCTTCCTGTGGTGCCTTGAAAGAAGCTGGGGAGGTGCCCCCTGCAACAAAGTTCACAAAAGCTGATAAGACAGACCCACAAGCTCTGAGTTCGCCAGTGGGAATGCTATGGCCAGAAATGGCATTTGTAAAAGGTGTGACGGCATATTATTCACGTACCACGCCCGTGGGATTTGGAAGGCCTTCACGGATAAATGTGCACCACAGAATGAAACAAGAGCTCCCTGAACAGTTCTGATTCATTGTTTCTTTGATGGTACCATCAAAAGCAAACAAGTGAAGATGGAGGACCACCGCCGACACTGAGGCTTACCAAAGCGGTCCACAGTGCTTGCGTGTGGATGCTGATGCAAAAATGTGCAGTTCCATTCTCAAAACCAACTTTACTCGACACCTGTGCACAACCCTGGCCATGCCTGCGTGAGGCTGTGCCAGCATTCTATTCACTCCTTGCCTGTCTTTAAATGTCTAGGAGTGGGCGAATATTGAAATTTTTGAATATGAATCGAATACTAACAAGGCCAAAAACTTCCTTGGAAAATCGAATCAAATGTTGAATATGTGTTTAGCATTAAAAAGACACAAAACATGAGGTAACGGTCGTTTTTACTACTCTTCTAAAATAAACTGCCGAAACTACGACTGCACCAGGCCGAATAGAATTGCGGTACTGAACTCATACAAATTACCATGCAGAATTAAAAATCAACTGATCAACGTGTTCACAAAGCATGCACTCACTATGAACTCTAAGAAAATAAAAAAGAAGAAACGTACAAAAGCTTCCTTTAACAGGCAAAGCTGCTCATGAATGTTCGAAAATTCCTTTATTATTGTGCTAGCACAACTCCCTCAACTCGCAGCATTTGGGTCACCCTTCCAAGCTCAAGTTACCAATGCTAAAAAAATAATAATGAAAACAAAGTTCAGCACAAGACAGTCACAAAGTGAAAATCTGTTTGTCCGTAGCAAGAACCTCATTGCATGGTACTACGTTAGCAGCCCAATTACTGAAGCAAAGCAGGGGCTCTTGGTATCTGCAAGACTTTCCATTTCTAATCAACGTAAGAAACAGTCACAAGGCCTCGCGAAGCCTTGCGACTGCTTGGTGGAGCCTCCCCCCCTTCGCTGCATGAGATCTTGCACATGTACACACTTACCGGAAGGATATAAGATATATATGCGTCCCATTCGCATAATCTTATTATTGGTGTGTATGGCTAGGGCTGCTGTAGTGTGCAACACCTTGCAAGCGGTCAGCTACATTTCTTTATT
>JABSTR010002239.1:0-40007 GCA_013339765.2 Haemaphysalis longicornis
GGTCTGGTGACCCTCTCGTGTTCTTGTGGCATGTTTAAGCTATCTTAGTATGGCGTACGCTCAAGTGCGCGTTCTGTACGCGTTAGGACGGGCGGGTGGACATGCGTTGCCATGCGGGTGCGAACTGGCCAAACTGCTATGAACTTGCCGAAAGTGAACCAATATGGGTTATTTATTTTGCATTCTACAAATTGCTCTTTTCAGCAAAAAGTGTGTTTGGGTTAAAACCTCTGGTCATTAATTGTTGACTGGCGTTACCGTTGCTAGAGCGGTGTAGTTTCTCCTTGGGTTACTCTTTTTATTTTTGAGGGGAAGAACATAGAAAAATAATAGCGAAAATAGGAATTGGATGCAAGTATATCATTATACGCAAACCAGCATATTTTAACACATAAGTGGGTAGTATATGCTAGGAGTCATTACGGAGTGGGTGCTGTACGAGAGTCGCTACAAAAAAGCCTTGTATCCATATCAAGTTCGTTATATAACTTCGTTAACCAATTGACAAGACAAATAGTATTTTTTTGGATCTTATAACAGATAATCTTATAACAGATTACGCTGTTACAAAATGAAAGGGAAATTTGACGCGTGGAGCATGAGATGTGACTTTTTTGGTAAACGCTCTTTAATGCGTCCACAGCAGTACTCCCGTCTGAAACGAGTAGCAGTAAAAGTAATGTACGAGTTGGCAGTCAGTACAAGTGCACCTTCGAAAAAAAGCAGATCTGAAAAAAAACTTTAGAGCAATCAGAAAAGATATAGCTGCGCGAATGGAAGAGTGTGAGGTACCAGCCGGCCTTTCTGCACGTGTCATCTGCTTTAGTACTGTTCCTGCTTCCAAACAAGGTAGAGGGCTGCAGTTTGTTGCAGAGGGGGCGCACCTCAACATTTTTCCATGACAAATCTGTTGTTATTTGTATCTGTTAAAAACGGAACTTGTCCAATGTACTGTCCTCTAACACTGACCACGGAACTCACTTCCTTCGCATTGATGACATTTGGTTGTGAAAGATAGGGCAAAGAAAAGTATAGAGCAATATCAACGTTTTGGTGCTTTTTTACCTATTAAGTTTACCTCATTTTCACGTAATATTTTAAAACACCGTAATTCGCCTTTTCTTTTTTTTGTTTTCCGTGTCAACACAAACAAAACTGGCGCATTTGATGCCCCTTGCAATATGTCTTCGACGAGGCGCAGCTTATTTTGCAGGCCGGCAGATTTATTTTAACCAGCTGGTGATGTTAAACGTGGATCGAAATCTCGATACTCGGGCGTTATCGATTTCCATCTACTTCAGGTAAATGGTCGTGGGGAAGTGAGATCGAGGCCACGTGTGGTCAGCAGCAAACGGCTGAGCCACTGAGCAGCTCCTGAGTTACATTTGTGCAGTATTTGTTATGTGCAGGTGTCGGACGTTTTGAACAAATAACAAATGCAACAGTTTGCACACATCGGGCGTGGGCTTTCGCTGTTTCACAGTGGAGCACTCCTGCAGCCTGATTGCTCCAATAAAGTCGCAGCTATGGAAGGGCAAAGTGTTTTATATCCCCTGCAAGCTGCCGCGATGGCATCTTGTATGGTCAGCTTGAACTATGCTCGCACTTCCCCCCCTGCAGCAACAGACTATTGCTACATTGGTACTCATTCCTTTCCTGGTTGTTACATAGAGCGTGATAGTGTTCAATTGTCTGAAGGGAAAGTCCGGAGCGGGTACGAAGTTTTATGCACGCGAAATTTAAAAAAACGCCTGAATTGCATTGACTGTGAATATCAACAACGGTGGGTCGAACCAGGATGAACCTGTAACCATTACTTCTTTTTTGCTTGAGTTCAGTTCTGGTTCAGCGTGGTCAAAAAATAAGGTTCGGGTTCGGATTCAGTTCCGAGAAAAATGCTGATTCAGTTCCGGTTAGACACCCTTCTTTACACAATATTCTCATAAGATTAAATTATCTTAACTTGATTCTGCACAATCAAGGAAGCCTACTTTCCTACGCAACACATCTCACAACCTCACCTCCTGTATTTCACGTGATACAGGCACATTGAAATCATAATAGCAACTTTTTAAGAAATCATATAACGAAACTGTATGAATGTAACGATGCAAAATTAAATGACAGTACCTTCAATAAGCACTTTTCGTTCCTGACGCCTACTATACACAGCAAGGCGAAATGAAATATTTATACACAGCAAGCAAATTTTGGCAGTATTACACAGAAAGGCGAAATATTTGGCAAATTGTCTTGAAAATTTCATAAAAATGTCCCGGGACCAACTTTGTTCTGGACCATGTTGTGTACTTGGGTGTTGGGAACACCATCAAGAACACCTTTCCCTACACCTGTGTCTGACACAAAAATGCGTCAATGGGCTACGCCATTGAGAAGACAACGCCTCAACAACCCAAAAGTTTCAGTTGCTGACGTTGCTATCGGGCACGGCCAACGTACGCCGTGGTGAGCCAGCCAGAGATCGGCTACAAATGTGGGGGGAAGATCGTAATGCGAGTATAATGAAGTAGGGCTTTCGAGGAATACTGCTCATTTTTAGAAATTGTATTTTTTGTGGACTCCTAAACGCGAATATTTTTGATTGCGGTTTGTCCGCCTCTCTGAGGACTCCGTGAACGAGACCGTTATATAAGCAAATCATTTTCAAGTACTAAATTTGGAGGCAATGTTCGTACTTCTCACATCGTTCAGCAAAAAGAAACTAGTTGGCATATTTGAGCCATAATATGAATACATAGTTATATTTGCACTGCTGTTTTAGTTAAAAATACACAGATGCTTGATATTTTTGATAGCAAATAAAAAAAATAGGCTTCGAACACATTACTTTGACGCGAAAACAGGAAAAGTGGCCATGCTCGTGCTCGTACATCAAGCGGGGTTACGTCAAGTCACAAAGTAACGAAAGGCTCAACCAGACGTAGCGAAGCAGGGAATGCAAAAAAATTGAATTGAATGAAGCAAACCTTCATTGTGTTTGCTGTGCAAGAAGGAACACGGGAGGAAAAAAGCTTGACAGGTGGGCAGGGAGAGAAGACAGGCGTTTCTCGGTCTGCGGGGCACAAGACTATTATCTTTCGATGACATTTGCAGCGAAGTGAGCTGATACGTAGCCAATTTTTATTTCATTGTAAACGTGATCACACACGCGCTCAGGTAAATTTCTGTCTTACTTGCCATATCGGAACACCGTGGCATATATACGTTGAAGTCGTTTTTTCTGACATCTTGGACTTTCCTTCCACCAACCACTCGAGAAACGAACAACCCCGAAGTTGGTTTTAATTCATGAGAAGTTTAGCAAATACATCCAAGCAATCGAAAATGACAAAAAGCTGTTATAAAAAGGCAAATATCATAGTACGCTGTATATAAAAAATAAAAAGCTCGAGAATAGACACATGTAAGCACAGATCGAGGTCGGAAAGCAAAACAAACAACACAACTATATAAAGCACAGCAGAGTCGCCGCGAGTTTCCTTACACGAACGAAAACTGTGAGAGGTGGTTTAAGAGATGGCATTTGAGATGCCCAAAAATAAGAGACACGTCGTGCAAAAGTAGCGCACAGTGTCGCGTACAAATCGTTTTGCAAATTACGTAAATGGGGATATGCGGTACTCAATAGATATATGTAATATATCGGCTGGCGTGACAGTACACGCACAGGATTCAAGGTGCGCGAATATATTTTTTGTGTCGTCGCCCTCCTAGTGCCAGTGGTGTAACTCATTTGTTGGTGATTGATTGCTTCGTACATAGCCCAGCATGCACTACGGATGACACGTCTAAACATCGCACGGAACAATCGCGAATATACGTGCGCCCCGCAGCGCATATCGCAATGTAGCTACATGCACCGTTCCTGTAAAGCGGTGGCGAATGGCCTGCTGCGGGTGTGTGTCACTACGCTATAGAAACAGGGGAGAGTGTGGGGTTTGTCCCTGGTTAAGGATTTTAGGCGAAAAGTTACGCTTCGTGGTAATACGAAGTTCTTGAACTGCAAGCTCACCGTTTTCCACAGACAGACAGACAGACAGACAGAAGACAGACAGACAGAGAGAGAGACATTTCCCGTTTCGGTACCTCAAGAATATTAACGATGTTAGAAGTAACCTTTCATTGCTCTCATCACGGGGGCCAACGGAGAACACAACAAAGACAGTTTATTGAGGTTGTAGCTCGACGGGAGGATTCTCAAACCACGCATACCACCCACGCCTCTCACCTCTTCCGGTGGTGGCAACGGCGTCCCAAACTTTGCTCAACGTAACCCGCCAGAGGTCGTGATTCTAGGTCGCAAGCACCCTACAAATCTCGGTAGCATGGGTACCTCTTCCATTCGGGTCGATAAGGCTCAGTTTCGTGAGTGCTAATTCCTGGATCTCCCGCATTTAAAAGACGGGTGCTACGATGACCAATGGTCTGTGAACACGCTCGTTTGAAAGTATGCACTCGTGGTACCGAGTACGTTTTGCGCGGACGGTTTTTTCCAGCTAGTCTTTATGATCCAGAAACTCAATATATAAAGTAACGCTGGTACGCTGGCCATGGTATCGACCATGCTGAACCTCTCCTTCTTGCTGTCGTTACAGGCAGCCGTGCACGCGCGATTGACTCAGCCAAACAGCGGACCTACTCGAGTTGCATGACCTGGTGGTAAACAACCCTCGCTACTTAATATGTGTTCCAATACATTTATTTATTTGTTATTTATTTTTATTATTTTATTTATTTTTATTTATTTATTTATTTATTTATTTATTTATTTATTTATTTATTTATTTATTTATTTATTTATATTGGAATTCCCTGTAGGCATTTTAACATGTGAGTTGAAAAGAAACCAAGCATATAACACCAGGCAAAAAGATGGACAAATAGCCCACATTTCCCATATTATGCAGCCGTTTAACCCAAGGGAAGATATGAACATCACTTCAGTTTTTACAAACGTAAGGAAACGCAACGCAATCATACAGTGTAAACATAACTCGCATTTTACGAAAGGAAAACAAACGAATACTCAAGCAAATGTATTTCTCTTTTATTCCAGACCAGCAGCAAAGGATGCTAAAGATTGTTTCGTGACCTGATTATATAAACGGTTCTAATCCTGCACGGTTCCCGGGAAAAAGGACTATTTAAAGGGCACGTACCTCAGTTATTGTACCATCATGGCATTGTCTGGTGGCGTTAAACTGACGAAAATGCTGTGCTTTTACCAATATACATCTTCTAATGCCCATTAAATATTTGATATCAATTATTTAATCGTAATGTAGAATTTCTTTGGAGAGTAAATGTAAGTTAGCTCTACTCTCAATTCAGGTACTGAGGGTCGTCCATAACATGTATATCAAGCCAACTCTTCTCATTTGTTTTTTTTTCTAATTTACTAGCTTGAATAAGCGGATCCCAAATGACAGCGGCCCAAGATCGCCTAAAGGTCCTGCAACATTTGGGACAAACGCTTTCACTCTTTCTTTCACGCCTTTGGAGCATTATGAGGGTACAGCTATCACCACCGCAGAGCGGCAGAGCGTGATTTCCTCATCGCAGTAGACACGCCAACTGGTTCTTGCGTTAATTTTGTGGCTCTTTAAAGCCAGGCTTTAGTGTTCTCACTCGCTGTCTCCTGAAACGCCAAAACAGCTAAGTGAAAGAAATTAGCGCTTACGGCGGCCGGAATCGAACCAGAGTCCGCCGTGTTACGAAGCCGGCCTCTATGCGATTGCTCCATTTCGACATGTTTGGATTTGGAGAGGGGTGCATGGACGTGCAAAATAAGATAGAAAAAACCGTACACCCCACCGCGCAATGACGACGACGATCCGTCCCGCGTAAAGGTTCGCGTCCAACCATCGGCGTTGTTAGACTTAAAGGGTGTTTTGAAGGGGCCATGCAGATAAATTACAAGTTTGTTTTATTCCAAAGACTTCGGTGTTTTATCGTGCCCAGCGCATTGCACGGCAGGAAACGGTGCTCTGTTCACCGAGTAGTTTATTAATTTAAGTTAAACTTTCATAATAGAGCAAATGGTTTGTTTCGTGACGTCCGCGACGACGTAAAAAAGACTGGTCTCCAAGAGAACCTTAGTGCGCCATTCATTCTGCATCGGACTCTGGAACGCCTTGGTTAACGTCAGTTCTCGGAGATGGTGATACCATACCACTCGGGCCCCCGGTACGCACTCGCTTTTTCCTTACCGTATTTCAACACGACTTGTATTTGTTAAAGTTGGAAGCAATCTTTTCGGGAAACATTGTGTATGCTCGAAAAACAGGGCCAAGTAAGACAATGCCGCTTACGCCAATCGGCCCGTGTCGTGCGAGACAACCCCAAATTGATGGACTGCTCTGCAGCCATACAAGCATAGTGCGCGCAATACGAACCGCAGTGCGCGCTGGGGCTTTTAGGTTTACGTGTGCTTTTGTAACTTCCATAGTTTACCCCACCTTTTTATTGCTGTAAAATGAATACGCAATACATTTAGGCGGGAAAGGTGTTTCTCCAAGCTTATAAGCCCTGACTAACTTGCGTTTAATTTTGCAGGCCTCAGCCGATCGCAGAGCTGTGCACAATAGGTCATAGGTTCTACTGCGGAAATAAGCTAGTGAGTTTCATGGCCATTCCGGTTTTTTTAATTTTATACCTTATTTGAGCAATGTTAGCGTTAAAAGTGGTGCCACTAATATTCTAAAGCAGCAATATTTCAAATTACCCAAATTTTTGTTTTGTCTGCATGGCCCCTTGAAAGTGGCTACCGCATGCGTTTATTGCTTAAAGGAACCCCGCCAATGGCCGCTGCACCGCTGTAATGACGCAATTTGAGCGACGTCATAACAATCCCAAAAAAGAGGGGAAAATTTCGGCGAATTTCCAAGTTATCTGTTGGGCGTCGAGCAGTACATTTTTACTGAGTGGCTTTGGGACCCCCTATTTTAATGCTGCATTTGTTGGTTGGCTATGTTCTGCCAGCATTTAGACTTAGGAATAAATTGAAAAAGTGTCGCAGGCTTCATTTACGCTTTATCCACAGCTGCAGGATGAAAAGGATATATATGTATTAGAAATGTTTGGAAACTATAACAAATTTGTAACAACGCGAAGGAAAATCCTTGTTCGAACTTCATTCATATGTTGTTGAATTTTCCGAAGAACTCTAGGGCCACGCCCATCACCACCTGGCCAGCCGCCTTCATAGCACCCTTATACAATTATTTCTCGCCATCGCCAGGAGCTTCCCGTTCACCCCCTCCGATACCTTGATCTCTCAAAGCGGCTCTCATCGCCCGTGACACGGTGGCGTGCCCTCTGTTTTACGCGCTGTGTCATCCTTTCTCAGAGTGCCTTCTCCTTCCGTGCCCTCTTCCTGCTTTTGCTTGTTCGCTGCACGCATAACTCGGCTCGACTCGAATCGTGCTCGCTGATACCACGTCAAATTTTGTTGTGACTCCAATTTTCTGTGGCCGACCACGTGCATTGTTCACTGAGTTCTAAGTTGCTCACACTAAGAAGTATCATGACTCGCTGTAGAAAAGAGCTACATGGTTACCAAATCTACCATTGTTACACCAACACCCATTATAACCAGCACAAACAACTTCAGTATGAAACTTCAGTACAGAGGTGTATTACTGTAAGGGCAAAACAGTTTCAATAGGAGTGGAAAAGCGGAAAACTTTTTAAATTTTCTCACAACGTCGGTTACGCAAGGGTGCAAATAAATAATTTATTTAACATGTTTTTAGAAAACCTGTTTTTTATCGAGCTATAGTGTTACATGGTGTAAAAAAATACAAAACATTTTTAGTTGCAACTTTTATTTTGTTTTTTTTTGTTAAAAAATGGTAGTATTAATTTTATAGTGTTGTTACTTTATAGTACCATAAACAACTACCGTCGACGCGCACAACCTACGAAGGACGAGCAGGTGAAAGCATAGTTGGACCTCCTCTATTGATCTGCTGTTAAACGTTCGGTTTACCATTGCGGCCGCGCCGTTCACCCCATAGCAGCCTCATGGACAGCACCCTTAAGCCGCTTGCACTACTAGCTATCACCATTTATCGGAGCGTACTTACTGCTCTGATCCTGCATTGACACGGCGAATTCCCTTTCCTGGCACGCGGACCGCTTCCCACTTCCCGACTAGGGTAACGTCAAGTTTTCTCAACCATTTATTTTCTGGACCTCATAGCGCTCGTTCATCAACAAATTCCGGCACTTCTGCCTGCTTCACCAGTTTTAACGTGACACCGTAGCGACCCTAAGTCTTGTTTACTGCTATATCGTGTGTGAGTCGGACGTTTTCATTTCGATCTGGCTTCATCGTAGTTTGACGCGAATAACTACACCCGGCCCAATTGATGCGGCAGCGTTCCTACAGTCAGAGCTGTACACCGGGCACACTGCTTTTACTCACCTAACGTCACCTTCACCTTTCACGGAGCACGCGTCAGGTGTTATTCTTGTCCGAATCTACCAGGGTGCAGCTTCGCAGTGGAGTTCCCAGGGTCCTGATCTCCTAAGCTTCCGACCTTGCGTCAACACCTCACAAACCTCTATGCTGGTTTTATTTATTTATTTATTTATTTATTTATTTTAATTTATTTATTTATTTATTTATTTGTGCATTTATTTATTTCTTATTTATTTATTTGTGGCAGCGTCCATATTGGTGTTGCCGATGACGGTCCCGGCAGTCCGCGACATGTAAGGCATTCCCCTTGAAGATCTCCACCATAAAAACCACGTAGGTTCTTGACGCTTTGGTCAATGGTTCATTGGTGACAATTTGTATTCTGCCTGTTTTGTATTTGCGGAGAAAAATACCCTGCGGTACATGGACACATTCATCCACAAACGAAAGAATAGAAAATGGACGCTGAAATATCGCGATGCTACAACAAGAAACGAAATTTACTTCATTGTTAGTGACAGCCCAGCTTTGTGCAGGACGTAGGGGTGCTGAGATAGGTTGGGAGCAGCGATAATGCGATGGTTAGATGTGAGGTAAGCCTAAATTTCATATGCGGAAACATGAAACTCGTGAAAAGTTACAAACCCATCAGGCTGTCAGGCAAAGCAAGGATTGAGGAGTTTAATATATGTCTCCAAAACGAATTCGCGGTTGTGAACTAGAAAACCGAGGAGAGTAGAGAGGCCAAATGACCAACTAACCACGGAATTCCTAGAATCTATGCCAGCTGCGGGAGGAGCATCATGTAGAAAAGAAAGAGAAAAACTGACTAAGAAAAAAAATGAACTATGTGCGAAACGTAAGAACACGAAGGGGTCAGGTGCGATGGACCAAATTGAGTTAGCAGAGCCGTTTAAATTGATTAACACATGTAAAACAAACGATCTTCATGCATACAACATGGAAGTGATCCAGCTAATTTGGCGTATAATAGGAAGTTTTAAAGCATCCAACAGGAAGCTCGCCATTTGTAGAGACATGTTTTACGCACTCAAACACGAGCAGGGTAACACTACGCAGAACTTCGATGAGACACCTAAGGCAGAACAGTTCTTCGAAAGAGCGCACGTCAGAGACGTTACATGAGAGGAAGCTACTGAGAGTACAAGCTTATCTCGTGATGTCACATAAGTTACAAAAGATGAAGTCGGAATAATCTCTGGACATAAAATAAGGAAAAGCTTCTGGTGTCGGCGGCATAGAAGTGGATCTTGTAAAGGAAGGAGAAGATATTATAGTGAAAAAGCTTGGGACAAACGCTTCAGGAATCCTTAATTAATCAAAAAGTCCATATAGCCTGCAAAAAGGCTACCAACATACATAGGACCATAAAAACTGGAGACCCTTCAGCCCACTCTCTGCTGTTTAAACGTTTTTTACAAAAGTTTTTGACAACGGCATTCGAGATAACCAGGCTTCCCAACAATCCGAGGATCAATTTTGTTTAGGAAACGGACCATGGAACACTTCCATGTTGTTAAAAAAGTCATCGAAAAATCCACACAATACACTAAACCCCTTTACATCGCATTAAAAGACTGTGAGAAAGCGCGACTCAGTACAGGCCGGAGCCGTGTTAAAAGTATTAAAGGACCGTGAATAGAAGAGACCTGCATAGGACTTCTAGACGACATATATAAGAGATGTAGGTGCAGCATAACACTTCACACGCAAAGCGATCAATTCTCTATCCGAAAGGGAGTGAGACGGGGATTCGCTTCCTCGCTAAAAAAATGCTCACATCATGTCTCGAGCGGGTATTCCGAACATTTTACAGAGAAAACACCGGTGAAGGGTAAGCGCCGAATACTTGAGTTATTTGAGGTTTTCAGAAGATATAGCGTTACTAAGGGAGACGGTAGAAGCCGTGCAGACATGCTCTCAAAGTGCAATCACAAAGCATGGCCGTGGAGCTCAAAATAAATGGAAATAAATCTAATGTAATAAGCCATAAGCATGGCGAAAGCGCCCTCTTCGGCTTTCGAAACAAAGCGCCACAAGTACAATATTACAATTACCTTGGACAAATGGTTAAAGCGGATCCTCCCCACGAGAGAAAAATTGCGGTGCAGCATAGGTATAGGCTAAGGGAGCGCTCGGCAAGATATATACCCAAATAACGAAAAGTAAGCTACCTCTAACCAGTGCATACTTGCGGTGATGACATACGGAGCTCAAACTTGGCGCCTTACTAAACAACTGGAAAACAGACTTAGGTGGGCTCAACGGGCCAGGGAATGAATAACAATACCAGCAACACTCACGGACACCAAACGAGCTACCTCGATCAGAGAACAATCTAGAGCAGTTAGTGTCATAATTCAAGTAAAGAAAAATTTTTGTTGATCCTCCTTCATAGGAATCGGTAGAACACGAAAGTGAAATGTTCCTTCTAAGGAGCACTTGAATGTATATTGAGAATCGGTGTGAACTTGCACATCGCAGTTTATATTTAGTTTTTACGCGACCGTTACACGCATTATCATTGAATACAAAGATAACACGCGCCGGAGCATTTCCCAAATACGACTGAAATCTAAGCTGCTCCCAATGCCGTGGCAACGAACCGTACTGGTTGTCAGCAAACCGTTTGAATGAATTCACGGTCCGCTGCGGCGAAAAGAGCATATTGCAGGTCGGCAAGCTGTGTTGTGGGTGTGCCTGGAGACCTAATTCCCGATGGCTGGTTCGCTTCAGCAAAGGTGCGACCACGTCGGTCGTACTCCATGCGCGCGTAAGGCAGGCGGTTGAGTTGCGAACAGCTCGGCTTGTGGACGTGAGAGGCAGAGTTCACGGCCCGCAGCAGTAGGCGCCAGTATCGGCGCTCATTGGCGTCGCAACGCTGTACTTACGCTTCACGTCTCCTAGACGACAGCCCATCTGAATAGAAATTTTTATATGAAGGATATAAGGCGTTTTTCGTAGAGCTAAACAGGTGGGAAGCCACAGCCCCAGTTGGGAGAGCAATCACACACTCCCGTTCCCGCCAAAGTGATAGTGGGCACGAAACCTAGCGCCGCCGCGTCATTGCAACTTTTTCTGGCCATGTCATTTCCGCGACGGATATGACGTCGATTAGGTCCTCTTATGGCCCGGAATAAAGCACTTGTATGTTAATAATGGGCGTGGGCTTACCACCTAGTGACATGTGCACGAACCGAAAACACGTGGACAATTAGGCTAAAGAGTTGATACCAAGAGATGGGCCTAGAAGAAGGCGAAGGCCAGTAAACCGGTGGAGGGAAAAAATACTGACATTCTGGGGCCCACACTTAACCCGAGCGATGCAGGACAGGAACTGTTGAAAGAGAATGCGAGAGCTCTTGCCCGAGACGTGCGTTCGAGGAGGGGTTGATGATGATGATGAGTACCGCAATCTCGGAAGTGCCTGTGGACAGAGTAATGCTCCTGCTTTCATTTCAATATAAGGTAACGATGGCGGTACATCGCCCGAAGTTTTGGTTATACACACTGGCTATCCGCTGGACAATTAAATCGGCGCCAACGTCTGTCAAGCCTTCCCAAATGTATGGCTGGCCAATCAAGTAGGCCACGCAGCGCGGTACACTGCTTAGCGAAGATCTGCCGACAGAAAATTTCGCTCTAGATGGCATTGAAAATCGTTGCTGCAGTGCAAAATGCTCGTGGGTAGTGTGATGCCAGCTGAACGAAGTTGATTTGTTCAAAAATAAAACTGGAAAGGTAACACCCATAGTAGTATTACCAACAGGCCTTATGCTGTAACGGAAGAGAAAAAGCTCTACAAAGAATTGTTTTAAGAGCGACCAATAATTTACCAGAAAGTTCAAATCCCCTCTACCTAACGAAAGACTATGATTGAAACGCGAAGCTTTCTTCCGTAGCATAATTCAATGGCGAATTGCCAGAGTCAAAGTCCGCGTGAAACAAAGTCCGAGGGTACGATGGAAGTGCGTACTACCTGTAACTCCAAGTGAAAAATTAGACTACGTGAAATGAAACAGTCCTGAGAAAGCTGAGCACCGCCACCTGCACGCCTCCCCTACATCGTCGTAGTTAGGCTATCGTCGACGTTGAGCGGAGGGCATTTCGACCTTCATTTATGAGAGAATTCGCGAAAGGGGGTAGTGTGCGGTGAACGGGGGCATGCATCCGCATTAAAATCCTAAATACTTCCAGCGTGTCGGTATTGCACAATCAGATTGACGTCGGCTTCATAACGCGAGGGACCCAGATTCAATTCAGACCAAAAAATCAATTTTCTTGTTTCATTTTCATAATTTCTGCCCAAGCAATTTAGAAAGTCGGTCTTTCCTAGGTCCGTTTTGGTCACGACAGCGTCACCAGTGAGTTCAACAAAGATTCGCTTAATAAAAATGGTGCGCTGGTAATGCGTGAAGTCACACTGAGGCATTTTTACCGGTTTTTCGACCGCAGTAACCTGAAGTGCTTTCCCTAACCGGGTGACAATCCCACAAGAGATACTGATATGAACAGATCCGCGATAGCTAAAACGTATTTGCACTGTCTACACTTCGAAAGGTTGTAGCGTAAAGTCAACGCTGTCTGCTCGAAGTTCTTCATCGTCAACCTAAATATCCAGCAGTGGTTATATCAGCATAACCATTTTTTACGGAAAGTGTTTGCCCCTCAAGTTTACCAAACAATTCAAGCGCAAATTTAGACCAATCTGTGGAGTTAGTTTGTGACCAAAATATAGCCTTGGCTGTTTTCAACAGCATTCGGCAGTGACCGCGGTGCACAGTGATTCAATTGCAAGCATGAAAATGAATATTTTTAAGAAAGAAGGCTTTTTAGCGGTGGTACACGAGCAACTGACAGCAAATGTCTCGGCGCGAAGAGCCGGGGACGACAAGCTTGCGCCTTTCTGATAAATCACGCCTATCAGAACTGCTTTGAGCTAGCGCTTGTCGCTGTGCGCTGGGGACGGGTGCCTGAGCCCCTATTCGAATATGTCTGGGAAACAAAAACCGGAAGGCTTGCTCTTGAGGGCGAAAAGCAGGCGTGATCTTCTTCATTGAAACCGATAAGCATTTTACTTGCCATAACGAAATATTTACGTGCCATAATGAAATTATTCCGCTAGCGAAATGTAAAGGCTTGTAGTTATCCACGCTCCCGCCTTTTAGCCATGAAATCTCTTCTGAGAAGGGACACACGTGCCCTAATTCCCCCGTGTGTCTGCTCCCTCCCCCTAATCTTTCCCGGGTGGAGAACGTTTCTCTCAGGAGGCTTCGGGCTGGGTGGCTCTCACACCTTCAGTCACCTGGACTTGGAGACCCGCACCAGAAGACCCAGGAACATGTCCAAGTGTCACGTGGTGCACGAAGACCGCGACTGCAGGTCGCTGCTGAACGTTTTACACGAGACCGGACTGCAGGCCTGCCTTTAGATTTGTACAGGGTCATCAATTTCCTGATTACCTGTGCTTTTGTACCCGGTATTTTTATTCTACCTAATGTCTTATCTTTTCTTGATATGCCGCATGGCAAAATGCGCATTAAAAAAAAGACAAAAATAAAAAGCTTGAAATGGCCAGTATGGATACACAGTTTCCTGTGTGCAGGGGCTATCGAAGCGTATTTAGGATGAGGAGGTGTGTGCAGGACAATTGCTGATAACAATAAATATTATGTTAATGATAAAGTTTCTGATATAGATCGTGGTGCTAAAGGCGTTTTTTTTAACCTTAAGGACGCCGTACTTTATTCCAATTGATGTGCTAGATTTGATCGCGGCAACGTATACGTTACAAAGTGCAGTTTTAAAGTAGAGAAAAACGGACAAAGAGGTCGTTGTGGTACAAAAAAATTAAAATGCCAGGAAGATAGAAATTTCGCGACTAGCATATGGTTTATTGACTCCTACCATGACCAGTAATACAAGGCCTTTATTATACAGCTTCTTTTTTAAAGCAAAGCTTTCTACCTCTACCCCCAAGGGTTCTTTCGCGACCGTTGGTGTCACCAGAAAACTCCAGCGAACAAATAAAAGAATTTACCGGCACCGCCGGGAATCGAACCTAGAACTAATAGACTAACAAGGCGAGAGCCCGTTGTCTTACCGATTTAGCTACGAGCCCACGCGAACACGGGAAGACAAATGGTGTACTCACCAAGCACATCTACGGGTTTAACCCCCTGCCTTCTCGCTGAATGCCACGTGAAAGCGTCACACGACCACTCACGCCCGTCTAGCGGCCCTGTGCGCACATTGCTCATGTGCTAAGAGTTACAAAAATTAAAGGAAGCTCACACCAATCCATGGAATCTCACTTTTAGTACGCCAATGTGCTAAAGCCTGTGGCCTCAAGTGTTCACGTAAAAAAATCACAGCTCCTTGTCGTCCGCCCTCACGCCAAATCAAGGAATACATTCAAGTACTCCTTGATGGCCAGGCCATCACTCCAAGCCCCAGCATCAAGATCCTGGGCCTACATCTCTAGAATAACACCAAGAGTGACGTCTCCTTGCAGCGCCTAAAAACAGCATTAATCAAATCATACACATGATCAGGCGAGTTGCCACCAAGAAGCGAGGCGGCCGAGGCCTAAACGAATCTGGTACCTTTCGATTAATTGAAGCTTTTGCCCTCTCGAGAGTCACTTACGTCAACCCCTGTCTTCTTCTCGACGAGGAAGACATAGAGATACTTTATATAATGATTAGAAAGGCGGTTTCAGCAGGCCATTGGTCTTCTCATGAGTGCGTCCACACTGAGGCTGCTTAGCACGTTCTCCACAACACGGTGGAAGATCTGATAGTAGGCCATCTTTCTAACCAGAAGGTCCAACTCAGAACTGCGGTGGGTAACCGCATGCTTCACCAGATTGGCTGGCAGCCCAGAATGTCACTCCGCTTGACGTAATCCGAGGCTCTTGGCGACATAAAACTAAAGATGCTCCCTTTGCTTAGAAATATGAACCCCTCACATGACGAGGGTCACCGAAAAGCACGGGCTCAAGCGCTAAACACCACCCTCGGTGGGGATCATGCAGTTATCTACACAGACTTCTCCAAACATCGAGGGCAAGCAACACGCCATCATCGTGGCGACCTCCAGAACCAACCTCCTTGCGTGTACCTCTCTTAGGACCCAACAAATGACGCCAGCAGAAGAGGCAGCCATCACCTTGGCTCTCACTCAACCAGGGGTTCGGAGGGTAGTCACCGATTCTCTGCAAGCCTACTGGAATTACCAGTCGGGTTGGGTGTCCTGACCTGCACTGTGCGTGCTAAAAAACCACTCCCCAAACGGTTCCATTCAGCTCATCTGGACACCGCCTCACGCTTCAATGGAGGGCAACAAATACGCCCACCCAACAAGCCTGCGCTTTTACCTCCCGTGCTATGGAGCTGCACGAGGACAGTCACCCGCTTGTCACGTCCAGCGAGATAATCCAGCATTATCGCCTTCTGAGACAGACCGTACCTTCGCCTTACCTGACCTTTCCAGAGAACAACAAACTACCCTACGGCTTATACAATCCGGGCTCCTTCCCACAGCCTACGCGTCTTCACGTAATGCATCCGAATCGCTACGACGCTGAATGTAAATTTTTCTCAGAGTAGGAATACTCCGCCCCGTAATCCGGGTGTGGGACTTTAGGCCTGAGCACTTTAGCCCTGAGCCTCTTTCCCTCAACTACCCAACAAGAGCAATGGGAGATGCTGCTGTCCAGGCCCTCTCTACCTACCCAGCTTCAGCGGGTGGACAGAACACAGGCCGCGCGGACTGCATATGGGCCCCACAGAAGAAGGAATCACTCCCAAGGCTGCACTCTGGGCCGTTCAGAAATCTGAACAGAAGTATTTATTCCTCCTCCTTCTCAGCCGCAAGTCTCGTCGCCTCCGTCCGCGGCGCAGAGACGGAGAAGTCAGATCGTCTAACACCGGTTGGAGCTTACTTTAATTTTATAAAAAAAAAGCTTCCACTGTTGTGCTACACCAATACCACTCAACCAAACACCGTTTATGCATCATGCATTGATTTAACCTTACCAAGAATATCTCTTTGAGTAATAAATGGTGGTTAAGTGTATTTCACGTCTCTCTGGTTTTACTATTTGTAGAGCGATGTGAGTGATTTTAAGTAACGTCGCATGAGTAATCGTAATTTGGGTGCCGTTTACAGCTTTGCTTTCCAACCACATTCACGGGGTGGATTGGGCGATTTGTTTGTTCAGGTGAGAGATTTCGACCTTTACATTAAAGCACGCGTGTTTTGAGGTGGCACAAACAATCGTCATGTGCATGTCATCTTGGTGCGACAAGCGGGGCATGAGATTAGTACTACAAGAACGGTTTATTCACGTATAACCAAAAAACGAAACCCCATAATTTTTAGGTACAAAATAAAAACGTCCCTAATAAAGACGTAAGTAAGCCTAAATACCTAGGTGTCATATTAAACTCTAGATTAGATGGGAACGACACGTTCGGCATGCAAACTTCTTCACCGCTATAAAAACTTGGTCTTTCAGAGCATAAGCTTCTAGGTAGAATTAGTATGGTTAGTCTTTTAGCGTACAGTTTTATTATCAGGCCTAAGCTGGGAGTATGCAGCGGTTGTTTGGGACCCGTAAACGAACAAAAACGCTAACGAATTTGAGAAGCTTCAGAGGAGGGCTGCTCGTTTTATTTATAATAAATGTAAAAGAAGTGATTCTCTGTAAAGTATGGCACGGAACAAAATCCCGCCGCTACACACTAGACGCCAAATTGCCCGCTTAGCTTTTCCAGAATCTCTAATTAAATGTAAGACTGCATTATCACCCACTCCATTCATTAGTCCGTTAGCCACAAGGAAAACCCGACACACACATAACCATAGTTTATCCCCCTACTTTGCCCGAAAAAATACTTTTAAGTTTTCATACTTTTCACGGCACGGTAGACGACTGGAACAAATTGCCAGAAAGACTTTTTAGTGGAAATTTTACGAAACCCCTACAAGATCATTTTAGCAACTTTTAATTGCGGACGTTCAGGATTTTCGCGACGCTTCTCGAAGTTGTACGCGATTACCACGTTTTGTAGTTCTATTTAGATTGAAAACCCTGTTATGCCTGTACGGAAACTTAAATTTCACCGTAGCCTGTTTATTTCGTATGTGTCCCAAGCGAATTCTAAGTTGATGTTACCCGCACTGTCTTTATTGTAATGTATAGTATTGCATTGTGCGTGCGTGTATACTTTTTTTCTTGTTTTGCCCGTCATGGTTGGACCATGTACTTGGTCTGCAGTATTCTTAAATGAAATAAATAAATAAATAAAATTGCTCCACTAAAAGAGTACGGACACGAAATATCAAAGCTGAAATAACTCGGCAAAACGTTTTCTTTGAATACCAAGATTTTAATAGCAACCGTTCCAATACAACACATTTTAAATCCATTTTAATCTTTCCATGCACGAAAACCTCAGAATGAATACCCTTTCGACATTGCGGCATAAGTAAAACTCGTGTGTACCTTTTGCTATGCACTTCGCCCGAACTGCCGACATCAGTGCTCCAGTGACTTACACAACACATTGGCTGCTGATGGTGCTGGCTTCAATTGCCTCGTGCATCACGTCACAGTTTCAGGATTCAAACGTGCGGCCCGGGCGCGTGCGACCACGCCAGCCAGGGCGTGCTCGCTTACTTCTATAGCGCGTGCGTCCGGACTGACCCTGATGCAACGTGAACAGTGACATCAAGAGCGCCATTCTCTAATGGCAACCGCCTTGGTGTTCGTTTTCTCGAAGCAAAAAGTGCACGAATGAACAAGGAGGGCCCGTACGGAGGTGGGTCGGAGACTTGTACGCGCCGTTCTATAGCCGCGCTTACTCTACCAGGCACAGTTTCACAGACTTGACAGCACAACAATGGGCGACGTGGCTTGAGGCTATCAACAGAGAGGCCATCCACGCCATCCCGGCACTTCCTCGTCTCACTGCCGATTCCTATCTTACAGGAGCACGCCCAGCTCAATTCTATCACGGAGCTTGTAAATCAGCGTGAAGAAGCAAGAAAGCTCAAGCGTTTTATATACCTACGGTCGGAGCGCTCCATTCGTATTTCTGTAAGGAGCCTCCCGTGACTTCAACCATAGACGACCTTCCACCATGGCGCTATAAAGCAATAACAACTAATAAGACAAAGAAGCTTTTTCGCCGTGAACAGCCAGCGCCAACCTCAGATACCACAGTTCCTGAAGGTTACTGTGTATTGTACACAGATGCAGCCCTTCTCCCGCACGGGTAATGGACCGCTTTCGTCAGTTCCACACACTCAGAACTGAAATGGTCGCGCGGTATTCCACTGACACGCCAGAGCTGCGCTACTGGAGCTCCAGGCTGTATATGATGCAATCAAAGCCGCAAACGCCCTCCCTAACATAAAAGAGCCGCATATATACACAGACTCGCTCAGTGCTGTGGAGCACCTGAAGCAAGTGAAAAAGACTCCTGTGATCTGCAAGCACATTCACGGCCTCCACATGACAGCACAGGTACGCGTACATTGGTTACAGGGGCACGGGCACAATTTTTTCAACCAATTAGAGGACAATCTTTCGCACTCTCCTCCCCACCTGAATCTGAATCCACCTAGCCCTCTTCCTAGTGATCCACGCTCCCGCCTTTTAGCCATGAAATCTCTCCTGAGAAGGGAAACACGTGCCCTAATTCCCCCGTGTGTCTGCTTCCTCCCCCTAATCTTTCCCGGGTGGAGGAAGTTTCTCTCAAGAGGCTTCGGGCTGGGGTTGTGCTCTCACACCTTCGTCACCTGGACTTGGGGACCCGCACCAGAAGACCCCAGGAACATGTCCCAAGTGTCCGGCTTCGGCAGCTGAAGCTGATGTCAATCATCTCTTGTGGACGTGCACAGGAAACAGAAAAGCTAGGGACAGTGCACTAAGAGTGGTTTGTCTTCGGTGGACTTCAACCGGTGGGTGCACGAAGACCGCTACTGCAGGTCGCTGCTGAACTTTTTACACGAGACCGGACTCCATGCCTACCTTTATACTTGTACAGGGTCATCAATTTCCTGACTACCTGTGCTTTTGTACCCCTTCTTTTTCTTCTACCTAATGTCTCATCTTGTCTTCATATGCCGCATGGGGAAAATGAGAATAAAAAAACAAGGCACAAAATATTTACCGTACTTACTCGCGTAACGACCGCACTCGCGTAATCGCACCTAAAATTTTCGTCAAAATGCGATTTTTTTTAATTCCCCCCTGTGAACGCACCCTGAACTTGCCTCAGCAGTATGTCGCATGTGTGCCAAGTCTAGTTGATGATGGTCGCGTTACCTCTTTTTCTTCCCTTTCAAAGCGGATATGGCTACGTTATTCCGCAGACTTGCCGATATTAGCGATATCGGCAAGCATCGGCAAGCACATAATGTGCTTACAAGACAAAAAAATGCGCTCAGCTTGTTGCATCGACCTCCATGCCTGCTTTGATGTCCCACACTGTGACAGCGGAAGCCACTTATTGGCCGCCCTGTGGTCTCCTCACAGCAAACTTGCTTGCCTCTTCTGTGCTCAAAGGTTTTTTGCAAAACATTACCCTGCGTAATGAACACACCCAAAAACTTGCATCAAATAAAAAAATTGCGGTCATTACGCGAGTAAATACGGTATTTACCCTGTGTTCAACCACTTAATGTTGCATTCTATGATTCCTGGGCTGGTAGGTACCCAGCAAAGAGAAAAAAGTTCTCCATCTTCCCTGAGGAGGATGCGAAGCAGCAGGGGGGTGGTGGTTGGTGTGTAAGTATAGTTGAAGTAAGTAGTGTGAGTAGAGTTGGTGTGTGTTGTGTTAGAGTAAGGAGACGCGTGGGTAGGTAGGAGTCAGGAGGAGAACGAGGAGAGACGCGCATGCGCAGTGTAGTAGTGCGCAGCGCGTGTGCACACCTGGTTTATACGGCTCTGAGGAGGAGACTGGAAAGAGACGCGTATGCGCAGTGGAGGTGTGGACGGCGCAACAGGGAAGGAAAGCTCGGACCATAAGCATCCTACGGGAAGATGGTGTATTCTATTGGAGGGGGGGGTGTTAGAGTGGAGAGGAGTTAGAGAGATAGAGAGAGAGAGGCGTTGTACGTGGTATGAGTTTGTCTTTATTTAGGCATTATCTCATCATGTTCAACGTAGGTGACGTCGAGCTGTGGTTGGCGTTCCGCTTTGATTATGACCGCCTTATGGTCTGTGAAATGTAAAGTCAAGGGTGTTGTTGTGGATGAACCCTAAGGTTGCTGAAGATGAAGGTCGATGCACGTTCCCCGGTGGTTGTGGGCTGCTTGTAATCACGGCCCGCCGAGATTCGCGACGCACGCCGCCACCGACGACGATGAAACGTCGAGGCGCGAGCAGTGTGCTCGCTCGTGCCGGCCCAGGAAGACACTGGCAACACTTTCGCTCTAGGAGCCCTTATAGGGGAAGCGTGCTCGTCTCGTGCCGGCCCAGGAAGACACCGGCAACACTGTCGCTCCAGTAGCCATTATAGGTAAGACACCACCGGGCGTTCATGCAAGCCGAGCATGTGCAGTGGAGGGTGTGGACGGCGCAACAACAACAAGGGAGGGACTAGGCCCCCGATCTTGAGATGCATCGCATTTAAAATGTAACGCGAAAATTTCATACCAGCACTTTTATTTACATAGACACCTGAGCTACAACCTATGGCCCTTTCTGCTATTTGTTGCCCCCATCTGTCCACTATCCTCAGCTGACATGGAAAACAGATACAATAAAGTGTCAAGCTCTAGATTGACAAGTTTACAAGTTGAGTGATTCAAAATGAACTTTTGTGACCTTTCTTGAAAGATTTAACCAAAAACAATTCCTTACTGTCTTCGCTCAGTACAATGCATAAGATTAATTCACATACTGTACTTGGTACCGTTTTCACACACTAAAGCAGAGCTTCTAACGTCTCCACTCATGTGTACGTAGCCCACCCAAAAGGCACTGCAGGAAAGTCAACTTTGCTTAAAGATGATCGTGACGACCGTGGGTGAAGCTGAAAAAACAATGAACTGCTTGCCGAGATCTTGAACCGTATAAGGGTGTGTGGCGTCTATCCCTTAGCGCCATTCCAGCAAGTTGAAGCAATTTGGGTTTGCATCTTCGTGCAAATTTCAACAGAAAAGCACCCTCCATCCAACAACGACATGGTTGTACGCTACGGAAGGTCATGGATTGCCTGCATCAGTAAAGCTCTAGAGAACAAAACGCCCAGTGCCCCAGCAAGCCGAGCCGATAATAAGACGTGCTCGCTACTGGGCTGGTTAAAGTGGTGCTAGGGCTTGATTTTGGAAAGTTTCACGTTCCCCCTAATTTAGTAATTTCAATAGAGGAGTAGTTGATTTTTTATTAGGTCTTCCCACCAGAAACTAGGCTAACTTTACATATTTGGTTGGCACATAACCGGTGGTAGCCTGCAAGCTGACACAGTCGTGTCTGCTGCTAATTTCGAGTGGACCACAAGAACGCCATTTCTGAGGCATTCACCGGCTTTCCATGGGTACTCAGCAGGCTGATGTAGACCAAATCTTGATGTCCAGGCCCTGCCACCAACATGGTAGGAGCCAGGTCCAGGTACTTTTTTTTCCACTGAAAGCCTCTTCTGCAGATGCTGCAGGAGCAGGATTAAGTGCTTTGTCAGCATAACTGAAAGTTGCATGAGCTGTTAATACACCTTTGAAAAACAAAATGCGTAAATATGGCGACGCAGAATAAGACCACACAACCACTACAAAAAAACACACAGCACATCGTCTTGTGTGTTGTTTTCTGCAAAAGCAAAGAGGGCAATCTCTGCCGCATTTATTAGTAACAGGGATCGTCCGAGGAAAGGGAGGAATGACTGCGGGTGTTAACCATGCGCACCCTTTAGTTCGTTAGGGGATTACCATGGTTTACAGAATTCCATTGTCATGTTAGTGTGTGTATGTGGCCAGACATAACGCTGTCTAAACGCCCGTCTGAGAGAGCATGTGTTTATGATTAGCACTTCACCGAGCGCAAACCTTTCCAGCTAATTATAAAAAGTGTGGGTGTCACTTTTCCTGATAAGATGTGGTTTTACAAGGCATTACTGATCAGATTGCTAGAGAACTGGTTGAAGGTTTCTTTATTAATGAACATAGCAACAATGCGTAAGCACAATCTTATATACTCTACATGGGCAGGAGCACACGCTATTAGCACCATGTTTCTGCAATGTATGATTTGTTTTCATGCATAAATTTTGTGTTTTTCAATAAAGCGGCAGTTGTGGGTAACTGCGTGTGTGTGTCTCTCGGTCTCTACCGGCTGTTTGGGCATTTGCAATTTTTCAATGCCTTTATGCCCTGCCACATACTATTTGTTCCCATATACAGCTTCTTCCCTTCACCTTCAATGTACACCTTACTGACAAATGCTTCTGGTGCCTTCTCATAACGCACCCAAAATGCCGTAACCTTCATAGCCCCTCGGAAGCTCTCATTCTGCCGCCATTTGTTCTATCATATTTTTCTCCCTCTTCCTTTTATTTGGCTAGTGAATTTCGCGTTTTTTGGCGCAATATACGCTTTCAGGAACAGAAGCGACGTTCCATTTATACTCCCGCGCCGTGATGCCCTTTACTGCACGAAAAGCTAGAGCACTAAAGCGTGCACACGACATACTCGCGAGATTAACGTTATCAAAAACATGCATACTCACGTTCGATACACTGCCCCTACACTTCCCGGTTTGCGCTGTGTGGAGTGCACGCCACCGGTTTATAGGCCTTGCGCAATGTTACGGCCTCCTACACAAATGAACAATGAAGCGCTTGAACTTGCGGGTGGAGTGTGCGGGGACATAGCATAGTAACACTGACCCTTCTCTCGTTCATCGTTCAAGTGTGCAGCACGCCAAATTCACTTAAATTTAGCGTGTTATGCACACTTGAACGAGAAATAGGGTCATTGGGGAAGACAAACTTACCCGTTGGATACACGAAGCAGTAATTGGTTTGTGCAACCACGTCTGGCTTTGTCTTTTTCTACTGTCTTCTGTTCTTCGTCTAAGTATGCAGAAGTGCTAAACACCATAAAACTATCGGGAACTAGTATGACACCTAGGACGCCGAGGCAGCAACGCAAACAAAATAGTTCACGCAGCTTTACCTACACAGTACAGTGGTATACACAACTACCAAAATATAATAACGATGTCAATAACACTGCTGGGAACATATGCGCATAGCTGTCCTCTTTGCCGCTCTTTGGTTTCTGAGGACAGCAAACGTTGGAGGGTGGCATGGCTGAGCTACGCTGAGGCAATGCTGCAAGTCCTCTTGAAATGTCGTAAGTACACGTATTGGATAAGGAGCTCGCACAAATTCATAACATTCACGATATATTCACGCAGCTGCAGCTTCATTTGGTCATACTTTGTTGTACAACAACCAATTGCACCCACTGGATGCTGACGGCGCTGAGCGTTCACTCGGTCGACCCAGGCAAAAACTGCGCCCATTTCGTCATTTTCCCTACGAGCCCCAAGTGGCGTCACGTTTTGCTCGCGTGAACTAAGGATTTTCTTCTCCTAGCCGCTCCGCCAAGAACGGCTCAAAAGATCTGGCTCTCTCCCTCGGATTGCCTGCTCTTAAGACAGAGGGGCAGTAGGAATTTCAAGAATTAGCCCCACTTGGCCCAGCACGCCAGTTGCTTTCTCGCGCCGATAATAAACTGCGCGAAATTCGTACCGAAGAGGCACCTCATCTCACCCGGCTCTTCGGCTCAGTTCGCTCTTCTTCCTCCGTAGTTGTGTGGTGAATGCTTTGCTGTAGTTCGCCCCGTTCGGCACACAAAACTGAGCGGGCAAGAAGCGGCTTTCCCTCCACAAAAGAACTACCACTCACTTTTTACTGAGCCGCGCATACACCCGCTCTTCAAACGTCGGCTAAAAAGATTCAGCTCGCTCCTGGGCGACGCCTCTCAACTTCAGAGCCCCTAAGGTACGCCACGAATGACAGCGTTACCACGGGGACGCCTGTTGCTCTACTTGGGTCCAGAGAGCGAGCTATGACAAAAAGGAGCGCCGTAGAGTGCACTGCACTTGAGTAATACGAATTCCTGTAAACCATACCAACAGGACCTTTTTCAACCTGCAACAGACACTATCACCAGTAAATCCATATGCGTACATAAAGATAATTTATTATAAACCACATATGGGTGCGCAGCGGTTAGTCGTAACAGCGCTACCCAAGAAAGCGAAAAAACCCAATCAGTTTCTAAGTACTCCGGGCAGTCAACACTTTGCACGACAAATGTCTATCTAAGGTGGGAAAATAGGCTACTCCGCAATCAATCCATAAAAAATTCACATCTGTTCACGAAAAGAGTTCCGAAACTCGTTGAAAGTCAATACGGCAAAATAGTGATGCTCAGGATCTTGTTCTGGGCTACTACGAAACGCGTGGACCAGCGTAACAGGAAGGCTTCTCGCCTATGACTGCCATCTTATATTCCTAGTGACTCATAGAGATTGACCGCACACGCCACGCAATGGAAACATCGCCCGTTCCGGTCGGGCAACGAAGACACGCGGCCCACGATATCGATACAAAAGCCCCAGCACTCAGCAAGAAATTCGCCAAGACGTCATTTGACCGTATCATTTTAAGTTAACACGAAGCATGTTTTTTCTGGTTGTAGGTGACTGGAAAGTAATGTTAAAGCTTTGTTAAAAACTGTATCTACTTAACTGCAATATTAGACCTCGCAAAATTTCGGTAAAACATATCTTAAAACATAATGCCGGAAATTATTTTTTGTCGCAAGGCCCAGATGTTACACATCAGTTTACAAATAACGTAAGTAAAAAACTTTTTATTAGAACCTTTCTATTCCTCAAAAAAATACATTGCATTCAAAAAAATTAAAAACTTCCTGTAGTCCGCTTTGCAATATTGTTATTTTGTGGCACCACAAGAAATTAATGCGAATGCTCGCATTTATTACGGGTATGTAGGCAAAAGCTTAGCTGGTTTCTTCTAATTTACCTGCTATTCGGAAGGTTCTGCTGCGTTTCTGCCGCGCCCATCACCACTTTACCACCATTTGACAGCAGCCTCGGAAGCGGTTCCGGAACTCAACTCTGACCATTTACGGGCGCGTGCTGATCCGATCCTGCTCCAGCATGACGATTTGCCTTTCCTGGTACGCGATGCCCTAGATAACGCTTCCCAGCTAGCCTAACGTCAACTTTTAAAGCCCGGCTTTGTACCTCTACAATCGACGGGTATTTCGTGGCGCGCGACAAAAACTCCCAACGCGGCTGGGAGGGGATGCTGTTTTCAATCACTGGAGCACAGTGTAGATAGCACATCCGATGGTTGCCCAGCGTTCCCCGCGCACAGGTGCCTGTTCACGCAGGCGGGCACGTCGGCTTAACGGTTTTGTCGTCGGCTTGGCCACGGTTGTTTGGGCCTGTTCTGGCGCATCTTCGCGAACATTGCTCGCTTCCTATTAAGGGTTGATAAACTTGTTCGACAGTCCTCCTGGGTAATCCGGGCCTGACGGAAGCAAGTGGTAGTACGGCAAAGATACGTTAAGGATTGGTTTAGAGGGCGGAAACAAAATGTACATACCACATACACACATCTGGCCGGAAGAGGCACCCTACCTTTGGGCACTGCTTGCCACGAATGGGAGTCCGTTTTCTTTTTCGTGAATACCAATGCGGTTGTCTTTTAGCAGGCAATACAAAAGGCGAAAGGAGCAACAGGCTGAGCAAATAGCTATCATAAAATTTCCCTCAGCTTTGTCGCAATTCTTACACTTACTAAACTAGTTTAGAGCGGTATACATTGTAAGCACTAAGCTCACATGCAGAATTGTTTTAGTGTCTGCGCTTGCGTTGTGCGGTGGTGAAGCCCCAGCTAGCTCATCGGGATGAATAGGTTCCGATATCTTACCCTTCGAAACACGTTCCTTTTTTTTATTTCTACCGACGCACGGCGTAACCTAAATAACATAAATAAATCACATCTCGAATATCTACCTTGTAATTCACATTAAATGAATGATATAGATATGTTAGTCGTGATTTACAGTTTTTTTCTGAGGCTGAAGGTAAGTCAGCTCTGACTAACGTTTGAGTTATCGAGTTTTTTTCATAATTGTTATATGTTAACAAACTGCTCTTTTTTTAAAATTTTTCTGGTATTATTAATTTGAGGCTAAAGTGTCTCTAACATTTCCGATCACCGGTTTCATTATTTCCACCACGCTGAGGTATTACGAATGGTAGAGTTATCGCTACCACGGAGCGGCACTGCGTGATCCGCTCGTAGCAGCAGACCTGTCTCCGGTTCTGCTTTGTTTTTGTGTCATTTTGTTGACCTTTCTGCATACTTTTACGGCCACGCCCGCCGCCACTTGAGGAGCCACCCACACCGAAACTTTGGGAAGTTGTACCTATCTCTTCACATTGCCAGGACCCTTCCTATCAACCCCGCCAATTCCTTGACCTCTCAAGGCGGCTTGTTGTGCCCGCGCGGCAGCTGCCGGCCCTCACTATAGGGTCCGGACGGCCGTTGTAGGCACCACCGTCGCTTCAGCGACCGGTGGGCCTACAACGCTCTCACTGTGGCGAACCGCTCGGTGTGGCTCGGCACAGCGTAGTTTTGCATGGCTTTATCTCGCTCTGCTGCGGTGCAGCTTTTAAAGGGAAGATAACCACAAGGAGTTTTTACATCGTTATATCTTGAAAGTAGAGGCGACATTTACGGAGCATGCCATGTGTGTGATTTACGCCCATACTCAGTAATTACTAATAGCAGACGGTGCTCAATGCGTGAAGCTGGAAGTCAAACTAGAAGTGCAAGTCCGTTACTTCGTGAAATGTTTTCATGCCTGAATGCAGTTTGGCGTATAGAGGAATATTGCAGCTAAATGCTCCTAGAAAAGCCGGTGTGTGCAGCCGATCCAGGAAAGCTGCGGCGCTGCCCTTTGGCAGTTGATGGCTAAGCGGACTCGTTCACAAGCGAAAGACAAAGTTGAGGCGCTCCTTCTAAGATTTAACGCAAAACACAAATTGTTATAGACGACGCCCCGTACTTCATTACCTACGGTAGAAACGTGTGTATTTCACAGAAATACGTTTACTCCAGTCATCAGGAATTGTTTGCAGAATAAATACCGCCATAACAGAACGCCATTTCTTGCGTGGAAAAGCTTTGCTTTATGCAATGGTTGCTAGATTGTTCGTTAATGGTTTTTCAAAAAATAATTCCGGCGTGGCTCAATGACGAGAGAAAGGAAGGTGCCGAAGAACCTGCCCAGTTGCACAACTGAACGCTCTGGTGAGGTTTACAAACTGCCAAGAACCTTTGAAAAATCATGCACTCCTCCATCTAACGACTATGATGGCTTATCTCAAAGCTTTTACGTTTGAAGTTCCATGGTTGGATTCTGTATTTAAACGTGGACTGGTTGAGCTTTGAATGTGACCAGCATGCACTTTGGCCTTTATTTCGCAGCGACGTTGCTTCGAGCCTTTCCCATTCTATTTTGCAACGAAGAAAGGTTCGCTTTCAACCATCGTCGTCGTTAGACGGATAACTGGGTGATATTGCTGTTTATTGTTGCACTTCCATGACCCCTCTCCAAATCCTATCTGCTCAAGCGTGCACGATATGCGTCTGTGGGGAGGAGTCGGGCTGATGTACCCAATTTTGGAGCAGCAAGGCGCGCGTTATTTCGGGTTTTCACAAGGCATTACACATTTGTAGGTACTCGACAAATAATGCGTAAGCATCAAAAACACGGCCTGCCGTTACCACTCGGTCACATTTTTGACTGATGGTGCCAGCATTTATTCCACGCAAATGGTAAAACGGGGGTGGGATGGTTTGTAGCGTGGGCTGTTGGGTGGTTGAATTACTTTGGCTATTGATAAAATAACCACTACACACGCGGAGTTCCGCTTCGGCTCTCAGAATCCCATGCTGTCCGTCAAAAACAGAAAAAATGTGTAAACTGCCGCGATGTTTCCACGTCCACAGGGTAATCGATCTCGTACGTTAGTGGCCTTTCTCTTCAAAACACACGTATCGAGGTGTCCCATCGTTAAGTCTGGTGTGGAAATTGCAGTGATTAAAACCAGTGAAGATAATTTAAAGTTGTATAATGAATACTAATTTTAATAGTTTTATTGCCACTCAGATCGCGCAAAGCCAAGCGAAGAGCGCTGCAAAAGGGGCTCATGTCTATGTATCCCATTCCCAACCTTAGAAGTATCCAAAATCAAAGGGCTTACGTAGCCATCAGTGCATTTAAGAAGAATTGGATACTAATCATACCAGTTTCAATCGTACTCAGATCATGTGGAGGCAAGCGCAAATCGCCGCGAAAAACGCTCATGTCATTGTAGCCCGTACCCTACTTTAGAAGCGGTTGACCGGTTTACGTACCCGTTATTGCATCTAACTACCCAACGCATCTGTCTAGACTTCGTTTCACCGCAAATATGCGCTCACAACCTAAGTACAACAATTAAAGCACTGAAGCAACACACAGCAAAAACAACGGGAGTCTGCGGAGTGCAATGCACCGGCTCATTCTACTAACTCATAGTGGTGAAACTGCGCGCAAAAAAACAAGGACAGAAGGATGAGGACAACAACACGAGCGCTGACTAACAGCTGAAATGTTTATTAAGAGCGTGTGTGATCATAACGATCTTGGACGTATGTCTCACAAGTGCACAATACAGCCACTCATTCAACAACTGCAAAGATAGGCTACTTCGCAGTCCAGTAAGCCATATGGACGAGCAACTATTACAATCGTCTGAATTCTTTATATAAAGGCTTCAGCTATCTCCCTTGTTCTCCTATCTTTGTGAGTCAATAAAACAGTAGTAGCAATAAAACACGGGGACAGCATCCGCAACTGTTAAAATGCGATGGTAAATGTGACGTGGGAGTACCCTTGTTGGAGTTTCGATGTTCGCACAAGCGCTCGTTGAGGCAACGCCCCGTTTGCCCGATTTACTTTCTTAGCACTTCAAAAGAATGCAATACACGACAATGCATCGGCACTAGATAAACTGGGCCTTGTGCTTAACACCACATCCCTTTCTTTGGGAAACACCTTTCCTAGACAGCTTATTGTCAATTCTGGGTATAAGCCTCTCCACTTTATTGTTCGCTGAGAAATACCACCTTAACATAACTTGACTGCTATCTTTCTTATTTTATGTGAAATTGCATGAAGATATATAACAGCACACCGTTACCGCGATTATTTTCCAATCACACATCTTCCGTGCTGCCTCAACTTTGTTAAAACCTTTTTTTCAGCAAACACAATGGTATAACTACAGAAGCCAGCTTTTTTCAATCTATCTATATCACGCGCAAAAACTAGTGCCCATGGTGTGGACGCAAGACTTTGTGATAGATAAGTTCAGGCTGTTGACAGCAATTCCTGTTTTACCACTTTCGAGTAACAAAGCGAATATCTCAACAGGTGCTTGTTAGACCATTGGCGATACATCCAGCATATGCGCTTATTCTAGAAAGGCAGCTTCAAGTCCAAAAACTGGATGACTCCATCTTTGGAAACCTCACTTGTAAACGCCAGACACTGACCATTATCCCCAAACACCTTCAAAACCTTATTAACAAGTTGCTGAAAACTACAAGTCCATGCGAGCAAGAGATAATCATCCAACACACCTGAAAGCCTTGAAAACTAGGCCTTCCACATGCTTCTCAAGACAGTGTACTGGCTGCTCAAAAATATTGCAAAGTACTGGGGCCACACGCGAACCAATACAAACACCAGACATTTGAGTGTAAACCTTCTCCCCCCAAGAAACTAGGGTGGACTTCAAATAAAAGTTCAGCAGTTCCAGAGGCCTACAAAAGACATAACCACAACTGTTAACAAACTTCGCTTCGTTAGTGTGATCCGTAATACACTGTGTAACACAAGTGAGTAAACTGCCATGGGGAATAGAGTAAAAGAGGACTACCACATCAATACTAAACCAGAGCATTCGCTAGGGTTTTCAGCAGGCAAATATTCCGCCACTGGCTCAGAGAAAGTCACAAGAAAAGGATCTTCGATAGCCAAGAAACGCAATTGCTATTAAAGGAACGTAGAAATAGCGCCCTGTCAAGTACCCCACTCCGTAATTATCACCCTGAAGGGTACATCTTGTTAATCGGTTTTGGCCGAACAGAAAGCCTCCATAGTGTCTATTTTGCCCCACAAACACGAGTGCTGAGGGCATCCAAATTCAATTCATTTAGCAGCGCAACGCATTGTTTCTTCCGCGGCGGAAAGTTTTATTGGGGACTGTTTGAAAATCTTATCAATAGCAGCAAGCGCCTTAACACCAGTTGTGTCACCAGGAAGGACCACAAAAAATCCTTTATACCCCGTTAACAACCTCAAGTCATTAGAGACAAGTACTCAAGCAGGAATTCAACGGGTGCCTCGACACACCCTTTAAGACAAATATAGCTCCGATTTGGTAGGGCCTGTTGTGTGACCTACCTGGCCATGGCAAGCTTCTCCACCTGCCGCATAGCTGAATCCATGCAAAACATCGGACCAAGCCGCAGTAGACAAAGATGGGACTCAGAAACTTGACATTCGCCGAGCACCAAGTCTTCTCTTTCACAGGTGCTGACCTTTTTTTCTTATCGGAACACTTGGCCGTTGAAAGTTGCAGGTTTTAAAAAGTTGACGCAGCACGGAAGACCTGCAATTAAAAAAGAATCGCGGATAGGGTGTGCTGTTGCAGACTATCTTCATGCATTGCATCACATCGAATAAAAAGATAGCAGGCAAGTTTGATGTTGAGGTGGTATTCTCCGCGAAAAATAAATTCGAGAGGCTTATACCCAGAATTGACAATGAGCTGTCCAGGAAAGGTGACTCCCAAAAAAGGGATGTGGTGTTAAGCACAAGGCTCAGTTTGTTGAGTACCGATGCAATGTCGTGTAC
Organism: Haemaphysalis longicornis; assembly: GCA_013339765.2. Classification (NCBI taxonomy): domain Eukaryota; kingdom Metazoa; phylum Arthropoda; class Arachnida; order Ixodida; family Ixodidae; genus Haemaphysalis; species Haemaphysalis longicornis. The sequence goes on from JABSTR010002239.1 coordinate 31,499, forward strand.
TGCATTCCTTTGAAGTGCAAAAGAAAGTACATCGGGCAAAAGGGGCGATGCCTCAATGAGCGATTGCGCGAACATCTAAACTCCCTCAAGGGCACGCCCACGTCACATTTATCATCACATTGTAAGAGTTGCGGGTGCATCCCTTGTTTATAGCTACTACTGTTTTAATGACTCACAAAGATACATAACACAACGGAGCTAGCTCAAGCCTTTTATATGAAAAAGAATTCAGATGATTGTTATTAGTTGCCCGTCCATATCGCTACTGGACTGCGAAGTAGCCTATCTGGACAGTTGTTGAATGAGTGGATCTGCTGTGCACATGTGAGACATACGTCAAGATTGTTATGATGACACACGCTCTATATACTCTTTCACGCTGTAATAATATTTTCAGTTGTCAGTCATCGCTCGTGTTGTTGTTCTCTTCATTCTGTCCTAGTACTTTGCGCTCTGTTTCACCCCTAAGAATCTGTACCAACTGGCCCAGTTCACGACACTTTTGATCATTCCACTAACGAGGGGAGTGCCGAGTGATGGCGCCACCCATCCAGCTGCCGGTCCCTATAGGGCCGCTGTTTCCCTTCCCTGATTGGAGCTGTGTCGGCCTTTCCGATAGCCTCTTCTCCAACCCTCCTCTCAACCTGCTGTTCTTCTTTCCAAGCACGCAATGCCATACTCGACTCGCGGTCGCTCTGATCATTCACGTTTGTGGTGCCCCGATTATTTCTGTGGCCGAGAACGCGCATTCTTTAAAAAGAGCGATCGAAGGCGTTCACACTAAAAACAAGCATCATGACACGCTGAAGAAAGTAGCTACATGGCTACATTCAGAGTCATGGCTACTTCGCTAAAAAAGCGGGGTTATAAACACCCACCTTTCCTTCATCATCGTCTGGTCGAAACCGAGACGATTATGTTTGAAAGAAAGATAGTGCTTCCTTTTTTTTTTTTATTGCGCCATTTTTCCACAGGGCATAGGTAACATGAAATCAATGAACAAAACAGGACAGGGGTACGACAAAGAACAAAATCAAAAAAAGAAAAAGAAAGACACACAATGTGAGGCCGGCGCATTACGTCTTGGACCACATATTTGGACATCTTTCCTGTTCATGCATCACCATTTATCCCCCCTCACTGCGTTTAGTGCGCCTTACATTTGATGATGGTGGGATTTCTCGGCGCGGGCCAATTGCGGCAAAGAGCGCCACATAAAGCAGATAAAAGAAAAAAGTTGGTACTAAAACGTGTAAGCCAGAATAACAGTAAAATCAATTAAATGCAAGGGTGAGGGCTGGTGTATAGGGCCAGTTTTGATTATGTATTTTAGGAAATTAGGTTTAAAAACTTCAGACAACCATTTAAAGACATGCTTCATTGAAATCATGGCGTTGTTACCCAAAATTAAGGATGGGTGTAGCGGAATATATTGTTTGTATAATTCTCTGAAGTGTCTGTGTCTTGTTGTTTGGAGCGCCTTGCATGTGATTAGGATGTTGATTACGGATAGGCCCTCCCCACACCTGCTACGCACTTGTCCTAAAAAAGCCAGTGAGCAGATAAGAGTGCGTCGCATGCGCGTGGCCTATTCATAACCTGGCCAAGGTGACTTCCGCGTGTCTGTTGCGTGTCCGTAGTGTATGGTCCGAAGTGTCGTTTCATTAGGTGTAACTTGGTGTCTGACTCGGTATTCCAGTCTGCTGCCATGTATTGTGAAGGTGCTTTCTGATGTGTGGCCTGAGGTCAGTGTAGGGTAACGGTTGGTATGCGGAGTGTATTTGTATGTACAGCAGCAGCGGCCATCTGATCCGCGGTCGGCATTACCGGTTATACCAGAGTGGCCAGGGACCAACACACAGTCATTTAAAGATTGGAGGCATATGCTGAGATAATTGTTCTTAGGAATGGATTGATGACGTCGTTTTTTGATGACTTTGCGGATGACAATGCTTGCACCACACTCCACGAGTCGGTATAGATTACGGACTTAAGGAACGTTATGTTCGATGATGTGACTTGCAACAAGAAAATTGGCATACGCCTCCGCCATGAAGATACTGGTGTTGATATTCACAGTTATACTTACAGTGAAATCTGGACCCTGCGCCGCACAGGACCTGGTGGAGGATGTTTTCGACGCATCGCTGTAAATAGTTTTACAGTGATATTTATACTGTAAAAGAAGAAGTGCTGCAAACGTTTACTTCTTGGAACTCGACTTTGTCAATTTTTACACATGACAAGTCGAATAGCGCAGGGCAAACTTGCAAGGTGGTAAAATGTGTACAGGATGTTTTGTATGTATCTAAACAGGACACAGTAATTCAGACTCTTTCTCTTTGACTCTTAGTGAGAAAAGGTGCAGAAATGGTTGGGCGATTAAAAAGATGTTGCATGTAGGTGTCTCATAAAAACAGGTTTAAAAGGATGGTTACCCATTGACGAAGTTTTAAAGGCGTATAACAAGTCCAGATAGGTTCGCTGGTGTGATAACTACCCATTTGTCACACTCTGCGGAAGACTCTGGACAGGGCTAGTACGTAGTGCGCCACAAGGGAGGCGAAAGCCCCACGTGAAGAACTGGGACGAACATTGTAAGTTCTTTTTGCCGTGGCTGGCCCATACAGAAAACTCTCACAGTTCAAACTGAGATCACACTAAACTGGTAAAAACATGCAGAAGGAGTTGCTGAAGGAGCTGAAGAAGTTGCCCTATAGGATTGGTGTGAGAGGACCTTTAGAATGGTTATTATTTTTAGGCATTTATGATTGAGTTGTTTTATGAATGGAAGTAATGTAAGTTTTTCTTCTAATACTACACCTAAAAACTTGTGTTCCTTTTTTGCGGGAATTCAGTTACCATGGAGCTTAAAGTGAGGGTCTGCTTGCATCCCGCTTCTCTTTGAAAATACAACGCAGGTAATTTTAAGAATAAATTTCAAACCGATTTACGTCTGCCCATGAGCACGCATTCCTTTCTGGACCGCAGTCACCTACGCCTTGTTTCCCACAGAGCAATTCTACAGTATGTAAGTTATGCCGCAGTAGCATGGTGGTGTGGCCATCAGCATAAATTTGTTAAACGCGAAAATTCACTTGTTGATGTGTTCGTCACTGTTTGCAGTTACCGGAGCTTACACCACAACCACAACCCCAGCGCTGGAAGTATTGGCGAACTCCTTCTGCAGTCGATCGTCCTCTTTATCGAGAAAGGCCTTTTCGACTTGTTTCACCAGCGATGGTCTATTGAGCTGGATGGAACGTGCATTTCCACGGCGCAAGTAGAACATCCTCTTCTCTGGACCTCTGTCACCCCGCTCTGCTCTTGGGAATTCCACACCGCCAGTTACACTCCCGTACAGCTGCGAGGGTAATTTTGAGCAGTGTCTTACAAGCGTACAAGTACGGTTCTTTTCTCACAACATCTAACGGTGCCGCGTTCGTTGTCGGTCGCCCTCCGGATATGGTTGTTGCGGACGCAAAGGTTTCGAATTTGCCTACCGACCAGCTCTTATGGCGCAAAAGCTATTGCCTATACCTCTTCTTACTCTACCTTAACTCAACAAGCCGTGCTGTCCCGATTTCATTTATTTTGGTTGTCGGTCCGTAGTTTTGGCTTCAAGAGAACCCTTCAACCCCTCAGAAACTGTTCATGAAATTCAAGCCAGCTATCAATCACTGGCTCTTTCTGTTCCCGGATCCCTTTTCCGAGTTCCAAGCCACTCCAGTGTGTGGGGCAACAAGCTCGCCGATCTCGTGGCTACAAGTGCGGCAACCCGGGGGGAAAGAAGGGAGGGGCGTACTTCGAAGTGAATTGTAAGAGCACGGCTCTTGAAGGCCGGTCAGCTGGAGTGGCAGCTTAGGTGGAGCTCGGACAACACAGACACCGATTTGTTTTCGACGGGTGCGAGGTGTTCTGGCCATGGCTCCATTCTTTCCTCCGCCCGGAAAACTCGCCCAACTTTCAATCGGACATAAACGGACGGTTTCCCTTTATTTCCACCGGGTTGATCTGCTGCACAATAACAATGCTTCTGTGTGGACACAGCGCTCCTTCCGTCAGCCACTATCTCCCAGTTTGTGTAAAAAAGTGTTCTCTTGGATCCCGAATACGACGCGTCGTTCACCTCCGAGTACTGCACCTATTTATTTGTGTCAGGCACTGGATAACGCCGAGCGGTTAAAATTTTAATAGAACTGTTGGAGTTTGTCGGTAATAGCGTGCCGGACATTTCGCGGTAGTAAGTCTGGCCGTCAAGTAGCCATTGCCTGTATTCTCTGCCCGTGATATCTGCCTTCCCGTAAGACCTTTCAGCGAAGCCTGGAAGCAAAGCCTGTGCTGATGAGCGAACTCAGTTCGTTCTGCAAAATTTGTTACGTTCCTAGGGTTAACATGTCTGTACAGTCATCCGCTGCGTGGTTCTTCTGCTCCCTGCTCTCAGTGCTGTCTGTGCGCCAGTTGCCATGTTGTCAAGCAGTGTGTGACATTCACGATTTCAAAGTGGTGTTCCCGTGCATTCGATGGGCATGGCTGGGTCGGTGACCCTCCACTGTTCTTGTGGCATGTTTAAGCTATCTTAGTATGGCGTAGGCTGAAGTGCGCGTTCCGTACGCGTTAGGACGGGCGGGTGGACATGCGTTGCCATGCGGGTGCGAACTGGCCAAACTGCTATGAACTTGCCGAAAATGAACCAATATTGGGGTATTTATTTTTGCATTCTACAAAATTGCTCTTTTCAGCAAAAAGTGTGTTTGGGTTAAAACCTCTGGTCATTTATTGTTGACTGGCGTTACCGTTGCTAGAGCGGGTGTAGTTTCTCCTTGGGTTACTCTTTTTATTTTTGGGAGGGGAAGAACATAGAAAAATAATAGCGAAAATAGGAATTGGATGCAAGTATATCATTATACGCAAAACCAGCATATTTTACAAAAACATAAGTGGGTAGTATATGCTAGGAGTCATTACGGGAGTGGGTGCTGTACTGAGAGTCGCTACAAAAAAGCCTTGTATCCATATCAAGTTCGGTATATAACTTCGTTAACCAATTGACAAGACAAATAGTATTTTTTTGGATCTTATAACAGATAATCTTATAACAGATTACGCTGTTACAAAATGAAAGGGAAATTTGACGCGTGGAGCATGAGATGGACTTTTTTGGGTAAACGCTCTTTAATGCGTCCACAGCAGTACTCCCGTCCCGAAACGAGTAGCAGTAGAAGTAATGTAGCGAGTTGGGCAGTCAGTACAGTGCACCTTCGAAAAAAAAAGCAGATCTGAAAAGACAAAACTTTAGAGCAATCAGAAAAGATGATAGCTGCGGCGAATGGAAGAGTGTGAGGTACCAGCCGGCCTTTCTGCACGTGTCATCTGCTTTAGTACTGTTCCTGCTTCCAAACAAGGTAGAGGGCTGCAGTTTTTTGCAGAGGGGGCGCACCTCAACATTTTTCCATGACAAATCTGTTGTTATTTGTATCTGTTAAAAACGGAACTTGTCCAATGTACTGTCCTCTAACACTGACCACGGAACTCACTTCCTTCACATTGATGACACGTTTGGTTGTGAAAGATAGGGCAAAGAAAAGTATAGAGCAATATCCACGTTTTGGTGCTTTTTTTACCTATTAAGTTTACCTCATTTTCACGTAATATTTTAAAACACCGTAATTCGCCTTTTCTTTTTTTTGTTTTCCGTGTCAACACAAACAAAACTGGCGCATTTGATGCCCCTTGCAATATATCTTCTACGAGGCGCAGCTTATTTTGCAGGCCGGCAGATTTATTTTAACCAGCTGGTGATGTTAAACGTGGATCGAAAATCTCGATACTCGGGACGTTATCGATTTCCATCCACTTCAGATAAATGGTCGTGGGGAAGGTGTGATCGAGGCCACGTGTGGTCAGCAGCAAACGGCTGAGCCACTGAGCAGCTCCTGAGGTTACATTTGTGCAGTATTTGTTATGTGCAGGTGTCGGACGTTTTGAACAAATAACCTCAAATGCAAACAGTTTGCACACATCGGGCGTGGGCTTTCGCTGTTTCACAGTGGAGCACTCCTGCAGCCTGATTGCTCCAATAAAGTCGCAGCTATGGAAGGGCAAAGTTGTTTTATATCCCCTGCAAGCTGCCGCGATGGCATCTTGTATGGTCAGCTTGCACTATGCTCGCACTTCCCAGCAGCAACAGACTATTGCTACATTGGTACTCATTCCTTTCCCTGGTTGTTACATAGAGCGTGATAGTGTTCAATTGTCTGAAGGGGAAAGTCCGGAGCGGGTACGAAGTTTATGGCACGCGAAATTAAAAAAAAAAACGCCTGAATTGCATTGACTGTGAAATATCAACAACGGTGGGTCGAACCAGGATGAACCTGTAACCATTACTTCTTTTTTGCTTGAGTTCAGTTCTGGTTCAGCGTGGTCAAAAAATAAGGTTCGGGTTCGGATTCAGTTCCGAGAAAAATGCTGATTCAGTTCCGTTAGACACCCTTCTTTACACAATATTCTCATAAGATTAAATTATCTTAACTTGATTCTGCACAATCAAGGAAGCCTACTTTCCTAGCAACACATCTCACAACCTCCTGTATTTCACGTGATACAGGCACATTGAAATCATAATAGCAACTTTTAAGAAATCATATAACGAAACTGTATGAATGTAGACGATGCAAAATTAAATGACAGTACCTTCAATAAGCACTTTTCGTTCCTGACGCCTACTATACACAGCAGGCGAAATATTTGGCAAATTCAGTATTATACACAGCAAGGCAAATATTTGGCAAATTCAGTATTGAAAATTTCATAAAAATGTCCCGGGACCATTTGTTCTGGACCATGTTGTGTACTTGGGTGTTGGGATGAACTTTCCCTACACCTGTGTCTGACACAAAAATGCGTCAATGGGCTACGCCATTGAGAAGACAACGGCCTCAAAACCCAAGTTTCAGTTGCTGACGTTGGCTATCGGGCACGGCCAACGTACGCCGTGGTGAGCCAACCCAGAGATCGGCTACAAATGTGGGGTGAAGATCGTAATGCGAGTATAATGAAGTAGTGCTTTCGAGGAATACTGCTCATTTTAGAAATTGTATTTTTTTGTGGACTCCTAAACGCGAATATTTTTGATGCGGTTTGTCCGCCTCTCTGAGGACTCCGTGAACGAGACGTTTATATAAGCAAATCATTTTCAAAGTACTAAATTTGGAGGCAAGGCAATGTTCGTACTTCTCACCATCGTTCAGCAAAAAGAAACTAGTTGGCATATTTGAGCCCTAATATGAATACATAGTTCATATTTGCACTGCTGTTTTAGTTAAAAATACACAGATGCTTGATATTTTTGATAGCAAATAAAAAAAATAGGCTTCGAACACATTACTTTGACGCGAAAACAGGAAAAGTGGCCATGCTCGTGGCTCGTACATCAAGCGGGGTTACGTCAAGTCACAAAGTAACGAAAGGCTCAACCAGACGTAGCGAAAAGCAGGGGAATGCAAAAAAATTGAATTGAATGAAGCAAACCTTCATTGTGTTTGCTGTGCAAGAAGGAACACGGGAGGAAAAAAGCTGACAGGTGGGCAGGGAGAGAAGACAGGCGTTTCTCGGTCTGCGGGGCACAAGACTATTATCTTTCGATGACATTTGCAGCGAAGTGAGCTGATACGTAGCCAATTTTTATTTCATTGTAAACGTGATCACACACGCGCTCAGGTAAAGTTCTGTCTTACTTGCCATTATCGGAACACCGTGGCATATATACGTTGAAGTCGTTTTTTTTATGACATCTTGGACTTTCCTTCACCAACCACTCGAGAAGAACGAACAACCCGAAGTTGGTTTAATTCATGAGAAGTTTAGCAAATACATCCAAGCAATCGAAAATGACAAAAAGCTGTTATAAAAAGGCAAATATCATAGTACGCTGTATATAAAAAATAAAAAGCTCGAGAATAGACACATGTAAGCACAGATCGAGGTCGGAAAGCAAAACAAACAACACAACTATATAAAGCACAGCAGAGTCGCCGCGAGTTTCCTAACATGAACGAAAACTATGAGAGGCGGTTTGAGAGATGGCATTTGAGATACCCAAAAATAAGAGTCACATCGTGCAAAAGCAGCTCACAGTGTCGCGTACAAATCGTTTTGCAAATTACGTAATGGGGATATGCGGTATCAATAGATATATGTAATATATTGGACTGGACGTGACAGTACACACACCGGATTCAAGGTGCGCGAATATATTTTTGTGTCGTCGCCCTCCTAGTCCAGTGGTTGTAACTCATTGTTGGTTGATTGATTGCTTCGTACATAGCCCAGCATGCACACGGATGACACGTCCTAAACATCGCACGGAATCGCGAATATACGTGCTCCCCGCAGCGCATATCGCTATGCAGCTACATGCCCAGTTCTTGTAACACAATGACGAATGGCGTGCTGCGGTGTGTGTCACTACGCTATAGAAACAGGGGAGAGTGTGGGGTTGTCCTGGGTT